>JANAVB010002394.1:1428147-1430647 GCA_029216955.1 Iris pallida | reverse complement strand
CACTTTTCTGGTAGTTTGGGTTTGTTTGTAACACAGACGAGGGGGTCGAGGTTGTCGGTGCTGTTCCAAGCCGTCGCAACGATATTCTGAATTACGGGTGGTGGCTCTAGAAGTTGAGGAAGCGGAAGCTTTTTTTGATCTGGTTCAATTTGCTGCTGATCTCGATGAGCAGGGGGAGTGGTCCGACTCAGTAGCGTTGAGGTGTGAGAGGCTAGAGGTGATCACCAAATTTGCCCACTTCGGGTTAATGAGAGCACTGTCAAGGTAAAAGTATTACCTTCTCGCGCCTTCTTGCATGTTATACCAGGTGAATACGTTGTCGCTGAACTGAAGGGGGACAGGTGGGCGCTAAAAATGAAACTGTTGAAGTCATGTAGGCTATCGGGGGAGGGGGTCGTCCCTCCGACTTCTCCTTCCTGCAGGTGATCGTGTTGAAGTCGCCAATACATAGCCAGAGGAGATTGTTGTGTTCTGATGGGAGTTCGACAGGTCTTCCTCCAGTTGACGGCGCTTAGGGAAGTCGCAGCTGCCGGGACAGCTGAAAATAGGGAGCAGGACTGAATCATGGGATGTTCCACCTAACATGGGAGGGCCTGTCTTGAGTTGTGAATGATGCCAATCTTTACATCGACGGCGAAGAGGATCCAAATGTCGTGGCAGCCCCCGATAGCCGAGAAGAATCCCAATTGCAATTGGAAGGACTTAAGTTTGTTGGGAGGAATTTTGGGTTCAATGATCGCGAGAATGTCGATTCTGTGAATTTTTTGAGACTAATCAATCTTCTCAAGGTAGGTTTATTGGTCAGGCCTCTAACATTCCAAGATAGGAAGTTAAGCTTTGGGGTTGCTGGTTGGGGGGTTTGTTTAGTTTCACTGCTGACCTAGTGGTCCTTGTCGTAACCTCTTTGATGGTCCCTGTGTTTGATTTTTTTGAGGTGGAAGCTGCCTTGCCTATCTCTTTAGATATCGTATCGATTCCTCTGTCGGATGAAAGTAGGTTTCTCCTACTATTTCTGCCACTTCTCCGAAAAAGCTATTCTCGGAGGTAATTCTAGCTTCTACCCTGTTGTAACTTAGCGACTGGTTCTTAGTCGATGATAGCCAAGGCATCGTTTGTATATTGGCTTGTTTCTAATGTATTGGGATTGACTGTGCCACTGGCTTGTAGATCTTTTATGCTCGACTTAGTCTGAGGAATCTCTGGAGTTGAGGATTCGGCTGTCGTGTCTGCCTCCTTATCTGTGTCTACGTTGCTCCCTATTTATTCTTCCAAGGTATGAGTACCTATGTGTCTTCAGTGTCAGAAAGTTCATCGGAGGCCACTTCGGCTAGAATGTCAAACTTGTTGGCGAGGTTGATGCTTGAGGGACTGTATGGGACTGGCTCTTCCCTGGTGGGTTGTTCTTGGGAATGGGAGTTACTGGTGCTGGCTTCGAACCGGATGTAGGAGTTTTGTAGAGGCAGAGGGGGTGATTTATTTGTTTCCTGGCCGTTTGGGCGGGTGCCACCTTTCAATTTACTTTCTTCTTCAGTACTGTGGTGCATGAAAGCAGAGCTCCATGGAATGTCCGTGCACATGGCAATGTTTTTAGAAGATGACGGGTGTTTTCATACATGATTTGTTGGGTGAGAGTCTTATCCCCGAGCGATATTAGTATGTGGTAGGGGAGATCTTTCGATAAGTCGACGGAGGGGACGGATGGCGCGCCTAACGAGGCGCCCATAGGGGAAGCGTAAAACTCATATGCTTGTAGACCCGCACCTACTGGCTGGTACGACGTACGCTCCAAAGGGATGACGCCACACAGAAAGAACTGGTACGATCTGCGGGAACTGAGCGCAGGACAAGCTGGGTCCCAAGCCCACGTGGCATGAGGCTGTTGAGGAAAGTACGCATATGTGCGAACAGAAGGAACCGCCCAAGGATTGCATAACGAACGAGGCATGTAGATTCAAAATTCAAATCCTACCAGGACATTGGTCGAGCGCAAAAAAACGATGTAGGCTCGGCCTCCCAAGCGCCTAAAGAGCTACCCGCGGGCCGAGTGAGGCCGAAGGGCTGAACCGAGTCGGGAGCCGAGGGAAAGGGAGGAAGACCGAGGCGACCTGGCCGGAGACCACCGCGGCGAGGAGCTCCGTGCTGGACCCACCTGCCGCGAACGGTCAGGAGTATGGGGGATGTGGACCCAGAAAATGGCCGAACGACAAAGGAGTCGGGGAGAAAGAGGAAGAAGAAGAGGATGGAAGGGGGGCGGGGGTGTTCCAGCCACCCAATGATGGAGGCTGAACGGCCGGGGGTTCTGGCGACAGACCCAGCAGTGCAATTGTGTTGGAAGGCCACGGGGCCACCGAGGAAGGGACTGAGAGGGAGCGAGCATCATCAGATAGGAGGACGGGAGAGATGGGGAGGCGCGCCCGCGGACGGCTATCAGGCGAAGGGGGTGAGCCCCCGCGGGAAGGCTGGGGGGAACGTGGGCATGACAGAGAATCGATTCTTATAT
>JANAVB010002394.1:1409843-1428134 GCA_029216955.1 Iris pallida | reverse complement strand
AAAAATTTTCGTCGCTACGCCGTCGCTACATAAATGTTACTAAGTAGTCGTACGTTAGTCGCTACCTTTATGAAAAAATTTAGAATAAAAATTAATCCTTCTGTTTCGACATTTACAGCAGCTTAGCGACGTATATATCTGTCACTAATCAGTCGGTTGACATATTCCGTCGCTAAATGGTTGCTTCCGTCGCTAAACTTATAAAAATTTAAGTAAAAAATTCGTTGCCCGTAAGTTGCTTGTCGGTCGCTAATTGGCGACTGACTACGTCGTCGCTATTTGCCTGTATTTTGGTAGTGTGGCCAGTACCTCGTACAGCTTCAGATGTACGCAGCTTTCTAGGATTAGCAGGAACTACAGATGGTTTGTGGCAGACTTTGCTAGGATCTCCGTACCCTTGACATGGCTGATGTGTAAGGATGTGTGCTTCGAGTGGTCAAATGCTTGTCAGGTTTCTTTTGAAACTCAAGCAGAGTTTGATTTCAACTCCTATTCTGACATTACCTGTCGGACCAGGTGGGTTCACGGCGTATTGTGATGGGTCAGGCCGGGGACTTGGTTGTGTCCTTATGCAGCATAGTTGAGTGATAGCTTATGTGTCTCGGTAGCATCGGGACCATGAGAAGATCTATCCGACGCACGATCTTGAGTTGGCCACGATTGTGTTTGCCCTCAAGCTTTGGAGGCATTATCTATATGGTGATCGAGTAGAGATTTTAACTGTCATAAGATCTTGAGGTATGTGTTCACCTAGAGGGATCTGAACATGCGACAGAGGAGGTGGCTTGAGTTACTGAAGGATTATGATGTTGATCTACAGTATCATCCCGGGAAGGCAAACGTCATTCCAGACGCTTTGAACAGAAGACCCGGAGTCTATCTCTTGACGAAGCAGCGTCACCTTCGGGATGATCTTTAGGAGATAGGCATAGAGGTAGTGCTACATGGTAAGGCAGTTATGATGGCGGGCTTGCAGGTGCAGTCTACCATTATGGAGAGGATCAGAGCAGCACAGTAAGGGGATGCCAGGCTTCAGCAGCTCAGAGCAGAGTATGTGGCAGGGCACAGATCAGAGTTGTGCATCCATGAGGATAGAACACTCCAGTTTGGGAGTCATCTTTGTGTGTCGAGTAGAGATATTCGACAGAAGATTATGTCGGAGGCCCACGGTTCTCAGTATTTTATTCATCCATGAGGGACGAAGATATATCATGATATTCATCAGCATTTCTGGTGGAATGGTATGAAGAGGGAGATAGCACGATTTGTCTCTCGTACTTGGTTTGCCACCAGGACAAGGCTTTGCATCAGAGACCGGCAGAACTTCTTCAGCCTTTACCGATCTCCAAGTAAAAATGGGATCATATTACTATGGACTTCGTGACTGGTCTTCCTAGAACCCCGACTAGTAGAGATGCCATTTGGGTTATAGTAGATCGACTCACGAAGGTTACCCACTTTCTTCCTTTCAGAGTTGGTCAGTCTACAGAGCAGTTGGCCGAGCAGTACATGAGGCAGATTGTTAGATTCCATGGGGTGCCAGTTAGCGTAGTCTTAGATCGGGATTCCAGATTCACTTCTCATTTCTGGTAGAGTCTTCAGCAGAGTTTGGGTACCCGTTTGAGCTTTAGTTTAGCATACCATCCACAGATAGATGGTCAGTCGGAGCGTACGATTCAGAGTTTGGAGGATATTCTTTGATCAAGCACTATTGACTTCAGTAGTTTTTGGGAGGATCACTTGCATTTTGTGGAGTTCTCTTACAACAACAGCATCCAGGCGAGCATTTAGATTACACCTTTCGAGGCTTTGTATGGTAGGAGATATAGGTCACCCCTAGCTTGGGATGACATCGGAGAGAGGTAGATGCTTGGTCCAGAGATGATTGCTCAGTCTGTTGGAGTAGTCAGGCAGTTCAGATAGCATCTCAGAGTAGCTCAGGATCGACAGCGTCACTGGGCAGATCAGTATTGACGTCATCTTGAGTTCTCTTTCGACGATCACGTATTTTTTCCAATTTTGCCTAGCCGTGGTGTCATCAGGTACGGCGTACGAGGAAAGCTTAGTCATAGATTTATTGGACCGTTCAATATTCTCGAATGAGTAGG
The DNA here is from genome assembly GCA_029216955.1 of Iris pallida. Classification (NCBI taxonomy): domain Eukaryota; kingdom Viridiplantae; phylum Streptophyta; class Magnoliopsida; order Asparagales; family Iridaceae; genus Iris; species Iris pallida. The sequence goes on along the minus strand of JANAVB010002394.1, from coordinate 1,426,026 downwards.
AGATGTATCATATCGTCTTTCTCTTCCGTCGTCGCTACGCGAGGTACATGACGTATTTTACGTATCTCAGTTGCGTCGGTATGTTCCAGATTCGAGCCATATCTTAGATCATTTTGAGCTGGTCGTTGGTACGGACCTATCGTATGAGGAGAGGCCTGTATACATTTTGGACCGGAGGGAGAAGATTCTCAAGAACCGGACTATCCGATTAGTTCGTATTTCTTGGGATCATCACTCACCGAGCGAGTCGACTTGGGAGCACGAGGATGATATCCGATCTCGGTACCCGTATCCGTTTGACTCGTGAGGTATACTTATTCGTATATCTATGTTCTACCTTTTGAGTGTGATTGTAGGAATACATGATGTTGTTGTTTTCGTATGTTTAAATTGCTTTTACATTTCTTATACATTACTCTATTTGGATTTCATGCTTTATGGGTTTTCCATATTGATCCTGATAGCATGTTTTCTTGGATTTCTCGCTTGCTTTTGATTACCTTTAGGAAATTCCAAGGACATAATTTTTCTAAGGAGGGGAGAGTTGTGAGACTCGTCTCACAGTATCGGTATTTATATACGGATACGTATTTTGTAGTATATTTTATATTTTCTTAGTTTTTGGAACACTTTAAATTTTTTTCAACTTATAGATTTTCTCCTTAACCGTCATACCGCCAGTATACCGGTGTATACCGACGGTATATCGTCCGGGCAGATAATCCATATTTTAGATATTTTCGATTTCAGATATTTTCATGAATAGTCTTTTAGATATTTTGATAAAAGTGTTTAGATATTTTCGTAAATGGTGCAGATGCACCCTTTTACCCAATGGATAATTTATTTTGTTTGAATGGCCATGATTGACTTAGATTTTGACATGGATCACCATCCAATGGCAAAATTAATTCCTCCTTCTATATATACCCTTTCACTTTCTCTCTCCTCTCTCTTTTCAATCTTTCACTCTCTCTTCATTTCTTCTTCTCTTCTCTCCCCTTTGTAGCTTGCCAAGAGCTTCCTTGAGGCTTGGGTGTGGTGTCTAACCCCCCTAGGAGGAGGAGTAGAAGATTAGGCTTGGAGCTTAACCTAGGCAAGTACATCTTGCCAAATTCATGAACAATATTGTTTTATTGTCATTTTTGTTTTCCTTGGTATTAAATGCTTAGAATTTTCTAAACTCATTTTGTTAAGAATATTTTCCTTGTGATTCTTGTCTATATGCATGTTTCTAAATTTGGTTAGAGCTGGGATTTGATTTTCTGTTAAAATTCAATATTAACTTAGTATAGAACTCGGTATCAAGAGTGATACTGGTGTTACCATCATGATCCTGGTCACATATGCATATATGAGGCCCTCACCAAGCTTGTATACATAAATTTTGAGTTTGGTGGAAATCAAAACCCGTTTTGGTTTTTCGAGAACCTATTTTTCGGAGTATTTTTAGGTATTTATCTATCAAATCTTTGAATTTGTCAAAACTAATACTCCTATGTTGTAGAGAATTAAATTTCATGCGATTTTGACTATTGAAAATCCGAATTTCGATTTAAAACGAAGTTTTTATGGCCGAAAAATACTTAAAGAATGATTATACACCCTATATACACTTGACACTAGCTTATGTTTATATGTTCTCTATACTCACTATGTATTGATATGCCCTTCCAGATTTATTATACTTTACAGTCTATGCTGTGTCTAATATTTACTTGATAGTGACCCGTCGTGGTGCACTCTTGTACATGTCTTTTCATAGCTTGCTTGAAAGTGGCCTGTCATGGTGCACTCTTGATTCTAGTACATGTCTAGCTCCTTGATAGTGGCTCATCATAGCGCACTCTTGTCTTGATATTGTCATGTCTTCTTGTGGCTTGTTGTAGTGCACAATCTTGCTTGTCTTGTCTAGTTTCGCATGTCTTATGCATAGGATGGATTCTGCGGAATGCCACACCCAGAATCCTAATGAATATGTTAGGAACTATACAACTAGCTTGATATTTAGATCATTGGGAGGTGAGATTTTTTTGATTACCTGCACCCCTTGTTTCCCGGTCTTATATATATATCTACTAGGGATTTAGAGCTATTTGTCATGATGAGCACTCTTCCAGCACACCGGCGAGTAGGGAACTTCTTTAGGACACATGTATCTTACTGCAGTGTGACTGCTATACTTGTTTTTCTTTTGGCTTGGATTAATCGGGTAGTCTGCAGGTCAGGTAACTGGAGTTGGATTTCTCGAACTTGCATATGTTAGTAATAACGATTATGATAACCCTAATTAGCTAAGTAGCAAGCCGTACTCATTGTTTGGCCGTAATTGATGGATGGAGTCCATTTCCTGTCTATTCTAGGCTTGTCCAGTTTATCTTATTTCAGTACTTAGGTTCTTGTCATTTTCTTAACATGTTATGCTCTACTACATGCTCGGCTTCACCACATGCTCACATGTCCAGTTTATTCTACATATTTACTTGCTATTTCCTTACATGTTCTCAGTTTTCTTTCGTATACACTGTGGTACCAATTTATTATTCCAGTCTCGTTTACTGCTTTATCTTATAGATATTATAAATTGCATGCTGGGTTTAGTTCATAATTTGGCTTCCTTTTTGGTACTTGCTATTGGAGTTCTGACCCCACTAGTTTTGTATTGACCAGATTTAGTTGAGGAGCCCGAGGATCTTCCGGATCTTTCACTCGATGGTGGCCACCCGGAGCACCAGGGTGCTTGAATGGGTGTTCTTTCTCTTACCCACTCTTTTCTGTACATATTCTTTTGAGGCGTTTAGCCACCGAGCACGTGTTTAGCTCGTGTTTTGTACTTGACATTTGGCCTGCGGGCTTAGACATGATGTTATATTTCTAGACCGCAGCCAGAGATGATCATGTATTACTTAGTCTTGCTAGTTCTTTATTTTATATTATTAACTTCATGATCATCTATATATTATAGTTTTGGACGCTTTACTGTCTTAAATGCCAGATGATCATATCCTTGTACATTATCTGCTTGGATGTGATTGAGATATCTAGGATTTTTGACCTAGGACAGACTGTTGGCTTGTAGTAGTAACACCTATCTATACAACTTATACGTTATTTTAGAGTACTGGAGTACTTTAGTATACGTAGCTGGCCTTGTTCGTCCCTACTTGCCAGTATTTTGGTTCTGGGGCGTGACACTTATCTATACTGCTATTACATAGATCACTTTATATCACACATGGCAACTGTGAAATTCACAAGTGAAGGCCATGCCACAAACAGACCTCCACTGTTTCATGGTACAAATTACATATATTGGAAAACACGAATAAGTTTCTTCTTGAAATCTCTAGATTTTGACTTATGGTAAATTATGATTGAAGGCTACAAAAAGCATGCACGTATTCTTATTGATGGAGAGTTGGTTGAGAAACCCCATGACAAGTATACTGAAGCTAAAAAGAAATAGGCCAGTCTTGACGCGTGTGCTATTAAGGCTTTATTTTGTGCCTTAGACATGACTGAATTTAACAGGGTGTCTACATGCACAACATCAAATGAAGTGTAGAAACTTCTCGAAGTTACTCATGAAGGCACGACACAGGTTAAGGACTCAAAAATTAGCAGACTTACTCAGAAGTTTAAGGCGTTCAAGATGAAGCCAAAAAAATCTGTCGCTCAGATGTTTATAAGATTTATGGATATTGTAAACCCTCTGTCTTCATTAGGAAAGGAATACAATAACCATGAGAAGATTCATAAACTTCTAGGAGCTATCACGAAGAACTGGATTCCAAAGGCTAGGGCAATTATTTAAGGGAACGACCTCACTACTATGTCTCTTGAAACATTCATGGGTAAGCTACTCACTCATGAGCTAGAACTTCAAGACTTTGAAGATGTTGCATCAAAGGAGAAGTCGATCACCCTCAAAGCTCAACACAGAAGATCTGTCGAAGATGATTCCGACGACAGTAGCTCTGACTCTGAAGATCAAGCTCTCCTAGTAAGAAAGTTCAAGAAGTTCATGAGATTCAATAGAAGATCAAAAGAGCACAACAGCAACAACAACAACAATAAAGAAGATCCAATCTTCTACGGTTGCAAGAAGAAAGGACACATCAAGAAGGACTGTACAATAGCATCATTATCAACTAGGAAAAGCAACAAGTATGACAAGGCTTACCTAAAAAAATCAACATCAAGAAGGTATGCCAACACAAGCATATGGCATGAAAGCGAAGCTAGCGACTCAAAAGATGAACAACCAGACGACGCTGAAAATGTATACTTAATGGCATTTGATCAGGTAAACACTAACCCCCTGTTTGATACATATAATGATTTTACCTTTGAACAGTTAGGTGAAGCCTTTAGTGACCTCTTAGGTGATTATAGAAAACTGCATAGCAAATACCAAAATTCTAAGAAGGTACTCAAGGAGTACAAAGGTGAAATAGCAAGACTTGCCGACCTGCTAGCTGAGGTTAGAAGTAATGATAATTCTAGTGAGGTAGGTGAGCTCTCTTCTGTTAAGTTTCAGTTACAAGAAACCACAAGACTATCTGAAGTGAAAGATAAGACCATTACCAAATTAGAGGAAGACCTACTCAAAGAGAAGATGAGTCTTCAGCAAGTACTAATCAAGAATGATGCACTTATTGCTGATTATAATACACTGTATGACACTTCTAAAAAGTTAGAAATTAGGTTAGAAAAATAGCCTGAGGTTGCTGTTTCCTACCCTAATATGTGTCACTTATCGAAACACCGGAACACTGTCAAACCCAAACACTGTCAGACCAAACCCAACCAATCGTTTGCCCAAGAAGACTAATAGGCATGCATTTTATTATCAATATCCAACTAGAAAACAAAGACCTACCAATCATGCACAACACACACTAGATTTCACTATTGTGGCACCATTGGTCATATCTCTCCTGCATGTAGAGTTAGAAAGCTTGCTGATTTAAAGATATGTCAATGGATACCGAAGACTAACATCTCAGGACCCTACAAAAATGGGTACCAAAAGTTTTATCTGTAAATTCTTTTGAAGGTGAAACACCCTACTTATGCTAGAAGCAAGTTGATCCTCGACAGCGGTTGCTCACGGCACATGACCGGTGACGCTTTATTATTCGCAACACTGTCGAAGAAGAAAGAATGATACGTCTCCTTCGATAATAATCTTAAAGGGTATATAGTAGGTATCGACAATATTGGTAAGGCTTATCCTGTGATTAAATATGTCTGTCTAGTAACCGAGTTGAAACATAACCTACTCAGCATAAGCCATTTAGCTGACCACGGTTAAGGTATTAACTTTGTCAAAGACAAATGTACTATAGTTGATAGCTCAACTGGTAGTACTATCTTTGAAGGTTTTAGAAAAGACAATATATTTGTTTTTTATCTATTGGAAGAGGCTAACAAGGCAGGTAGATGCCTAATCGCCAAGAATGATGAGTCAACTATGACATATGAGACTCGGTCATGCAAATATGGACACAATTTTAAGATTATCCACAAAGAAGTTGGTACGAGGCTTACCGGACATCACTTTCAAGAAGGATACGGTATGTAGTGAATGCGAGAAGAAAAAAGCTACCTAATCTACTTTTAAGTCCAAGAACACTGTAAGTATCACTAGACCTCAATAATTACTACATATGGATTTATTTGGGCCTAGTAGAATTGCTAGCCTAGGTAGTAAGTTATATGCTTTTGTAAAAGTAGATGATTTCTCTACATATACGTGGGTATATTTTCTTGCACGTAAAAACGATACATTATCTGAATTCGTCTTCTTTTACAAGAAAGTTCAGAATGAAAAAGGATTCATGATCACTCGTATTTGAAGCGATCATGGTGGCGAATTTGAGAATGCAGAGTTTGAGCAATTTTGTGACACACAAGGTTATCTACATGAGTTCTCCTGTCCTAGGATTCCGTAACAAAATGGATTTGTGGAACGTAAGAATAGGACTCTATCTGAAATGGCTTGAGTTATATTAAACCAGTTTAGTGTACCTAAATACTTTTTGGCTGAAGCTGTCAATACAGCTTATTATGTTCTCAATAGGGTTATAATTCGACCTAAAATAAAGAAGACTCCCTATGAGTTATGGTTTGATAGGACACCATATGTTTCTTATTTTAAAATCTTTTGTTGCAAATGCCTTATTCTCAATACTAAAGATGATTTAGAAAAATTTGACGAAAAGGCCGATGAAGGTATATTTTTAGGTTATGCGGCTAAAAGAAAAGGGTACCGAGTCTTCAACAAAAGGACCATGATCATCGAAGAGTCAATAAATGTCACATTTGATGAACAAAATTAACAGACAATCGAAGATGATAATGAAGACATCAGTACACCAACTACAGCACCTACAGAACCTTCAAGCACAATACCAGCTGTTCCTCCAGGCAGATCACGTACCGAACCAGAAGCCAGAACCAGCTACCTTTAGAGTTTGCCAAAATGAATAAAGTTTTTGGCTGACCATCCCAAGGACTTGGTAACAGGTGAGATTACCAGGGGTGTAAGTAGTCGTTCCTCAAGTAGAGATATAGTTTCCTGTGTTGCATTTATTTCACAGCTAGAAGCCAAAACGATTGAAGAAGAATGTAGCGATAATTTTTTGTTAGATGCTATGCAAGAGAAATTAAACCAATTTGAATGAAATCAAGTTTGGGAACTTGTTCCCAAGCCCATTGATCATCCGGTCATTGGCACCCGCTGGGTACTCCTAAATAAACTTGATGAGAACGGTTTAGTTACTCGTAATAAGGCTCGACTCGTAGCTCAAAGATACAACCAAGAGAAAGGTATCGACTACGATGAGACCTATGCCCCAGTTTCGAGATTAAAATCCATTCGCATGTTATATATATTTGCATGTTTTCATAATTTTAAACTTTTTCAAATGGATGTTAAAAGGGCTTTTCTTAATAATTTTATTAAAGAAGAAGTTTATGTAGCTCAACCTCCAGGTTTTATTGATTTCAAAAAACTTGATCATGTTTTCAAGTTGCAAAAGCCTTACACGATTTGAAACAAGCCCCTCGTGCTTGGTATGATTGTTTAAACTTTTTTTTACTTGATAATGATTTTACAAAAGGCAAGGTTGACACTACATAGTTTATAAAATCTTTTAATGGAAATCTTCTGTTAATTGAGATTTATGTTGACAATATTATCTTTGGATCTACTGATGAATCTCTTTGTCAAGAAATTTCAAAGTGTATGCCAAATGAGTTTGAGATGTGCAAGATGGAAGAACTCAAATTCTTTCTTGGACTGTAAATCATACAAACCAACAATGGGACGTTCATAAATCAAGCCAAGTACACAAAAGACTTACTAAAGAAGTTCGATTTGGAAATAGTCAAATCTCTTGGCACTCCAATGCAAATTCAACCAAGCTTGATATAAATGAACAAGAAAAACCGGTCGACATACGCAAGTATCGAGGTATGATTGGTAGTTTACTTTATTTAACTGCTAGTCGCCCTAATATAATGTTTAGTGTTTACTTGTGTACACATTTCCAAGCTAACCCTAAGGAATCACACTTGTGAGCAGTTAAGCGTATCTTTCGATACCTTAAAGGCACTTCTTCTGTCAGCTTATGGAATCCTAAAACCACGCCCTTTGACCTAACCAGTTATTCAGATGCTGATTTTGCTTCATACAAAGTAGTTAGAAAAAGTACTAGCGGCACGTATCATTTTCTAGGTAAGACTCTAGTCTCTTGGTTTAGCAAGAAGTAAAATTATGTCGCATTATCAACTACTGAGGCTGAGTATATCATCGCAGGACGTTGTGGTGCACAAATTTCGTGGATGAAGCAAACCTTAGAAGACTTTGGTTTACAGTATTCACACATGCCCATTTTCTGTGATAACACTAGCACTATTAATTTGACTAAGAATTCTCTATGTAACTCTCGTACTAAGCATATTGTTATTCGACATCATTTTCTTAGAGATCATCAAACAAATGGAGATATAAACCGTGTATATGTAGACACAGAGAACCAACCTACTAGCTGAAATCTTTACAAAACCATTAGCGAAAGATCGTTTCAATTATTTACGTGGAGAATTAGAAATTTTAAATGTCAATAACATTAATCAATTTTGTTTTATTGATTACTTTTCAATATGCAAAATAGTTTTCGATACAAGCCTACAACGGGTCTGTCTGTCACCACGGCTACGGCTAAAGTGAAACGGTACTTAAGCATTCCCTGTTGAATTTTCGTTAGCTGGGACAGTACCCCTACAGCTAATCTGAGACAGTAGATGCATAATGGAACTTAATTCGTAAAATAAGATTAATTATATTAATTAAAATTTAAAATAACTAAACTTGGAATTAAATAATTAAAAAATATTGATGAATATAAAGTGGCATTGTATTTAATTCTGCTCAAAAATACCTCAACAGAACCCCAGCGAACTCTGACCGAATTTGGCCGAGTTCGGCCCGAGTTCTGTTGGTGTCAAGAACTTTTAAGTCAGAATCAAGTGGCCCATTCCTATTCATCTCCTCCGAAACCCTCAAATCACAGCAAGCAGCCACGTTCGAACCTCCAAACCCTATTTTTTCTCCAACCTATTGCTCTTAACTCTTTTAGAGTTTTTAATCCAAATTTTTGTTTCGTGGGGAGTATTTCGTTTTCTTCCACATACTCAAATATCCGAAGGTATAACATCCTCCTTCTCTCGTTTTTAATTTCGTAAATTTCTATATTTTCATAGAAATAATGCCTAAGAACTTCAAGCCCTTCAAGAGGAAGAAGACGGCGGCTAGTGAAGAAGCCTCGTCTTCGGATCTAATCCATGAATCTCTATTTTCACCCATCCAAACAGACGACGGGGCGTTTAATGGTTTTTCTTCCAAACCCATGTACAATCATTATTACGTTATGTGGATTTCTCAATTCGCAACATATACCCCGGCGCTCCAATTAAGTAGACTATCTTTCCGTCCCATCGAACATACTTTAAAGCATTAGGATTGTATAACATTTTTACTCATTCATATCCGATTGCAACAAATGTTATCCGTTTATTTTACTGCAATTTCACTCTTGACACTTTCGCTGTTAAAAGTCGTCTCGTAAAACTGATATTCGGTTCAATGATGTCGACTTAGCAAAAATCCTTGATATTCCAAATGAAGGTGCTTTGCTAGACGATATCACAGAATTTGAATTTTCTGTAGGCACGACTTTAAACAGCTTCATGAATGAACTCTGCTCTCTTGATCGAGTTCGTCCTGGTAAGTTCAAAGCTGCTAATTTGAACTTATTTTTTTATGAATTGTATCATATCGTCTACTCCACTATGTTGCCTAAATCCACTTCAAAGAACGATGTGACTACCCTTGAAATGTCTGCCTTTATCATATTCATAAGGGTATCCCTTTTTTCGTCCCCAAGACTATCATTCAGATGATGGATCATTGTCGCAAAAGGAACAGATACCTTGCTTACGCGATGATCCTCCCAATCATCTTTCAGTATTTTGAGATTGATTTATCCACTTCTGCTCGTGACTCTAAGCCTAAGTATCTTCATCTTTCTCGTCGCAGTGCAGCTGTTCCTCCTCCTCCTCCTACTGCTCCATCTCCACCTCTACAGGACTACCCTATATCTTATGAGGGAATTCGTCAGCATCTTTCTGATTTGTGGTATTTATTACTGACACATCGAGGGAGCGTGAGTTTCGAGATGCTAGTCGATTTCAGGCTATCGCAAATTCCTTTGCGGATCTACATTTTGCTCAGACTGGTCATTCTGCCAGTTCTCTTCCCCGAATTCTAGCTATATCTGGCTATCGCTATGAGGATGAGGCGGTTCGTCACTTATTTGAGCCAGGTAATTCTTATGACTAATACCGTGGTTCTGGTGCTACTCTATACACTTTTTAAAGCTAGCACTTCTGGAGCTGGTCCATCTGGACATGGTGGAGAAGTTGGCGCTGATGATGATGATTCTGAGGATTTTTGATCTAGACGTTATATACTTTGTCTAGATGTTATATAGTTAGACTTTATTTTGTCTATGTATGCTTGGAAATGCTCTGACATTCCAAGATAGTACTCCCTTTATTTTAGCACTGAGACTTTTATTGCTAAGTTGATGTATTTGGAACATCTAGTTATTCTCTTATTAGTATGCATTTCAATGTATATCGTTATATTCTCTCTTATAGTGTGGATGCATTTTTTGTAGCACTATTTCTTTCAATTTATGCTTCTCACATTAAAACTTCCTGTGAAATACATGTTATTTTGTCTATATTTTTTGTATTTCTTTAACGTTTGTTTCTTATGCATGAATTATGGGGGAGCTTTTCTTTATGCAATTATTTTGCTAAGTGACAACGGGGGAGACATAGGATCTAACATCTTAAGCAGGATAAAGGAATTTTTTGAGGATACAGTACCATACAAGCTGAACATACAAGCTAAAAAGTATTACAAATTTTGATTCTTTTAAAATCAAAAGATCGAGATGTTATATCGGTCAAGGTGTGTCAATTATCAAAATAGGGAAGATTGTTGGTCCATTGGTCATGGCGAACCTTATTTTAATAATTGATCTAACCCTGTCTCTATATAAGGGCTACTTGGACGATTGTTGAGAACTGCTACCATTCCGTTCAAGACTGAAGCTGTTTTGCCACATGAGTGTGTATTTCATATTTAATATAATTTTCATATTTTATTGAGTCTAGAAATACGATGTACACCGAGTCATACTGGCAAATAGGCTATCACAAAATATTTTCAAAATATCCTTTGTTTTGAAAATAGACTATTTTACAAAAAGCTTTTGATTGCTTTTTTCAAAAAGGCCAAAAACTAATTTACAAAAATCCTAAAAATCAAACTCTGGACCCTAGGAGAATTTGGCCCAAGTTCGGCCTAAATTTTGCCTGAGTTCGGTTAGTGTCCGTTGGATTTTGAACTTGGTCATCCCGCAGTTACGGATGCAACAACTATTTGTCGAGATTCTCTCAAAGAATTATGTTCAAATTCTGCCCGATTTCTGCCTTTGAAAAACCGATAAATAGAAAAGAATTTTCCTCATTTCAGCAGACCTCTCTCTTCTCTTTTCTCCAAGCCTACTAAGATATTCCAAAGTGTTCTAAGCTCTTTCATTTTCAAATCCTAAGCCAATTACAATCCTCTAGTCGATTTGCCAGTACGGTAGGGTCTAGAAGTTTCAGAGTGATTGTAATTAAAGGCTTGATTGAAGAAAGACACTTCATAATTGATGTTTGTCGAAGATACTTCGGATCAAAGCTCGTATTGTAGAAGTTGCAAGGACTTCGGATGAAAACTTGCAGTATTTTTTCATAGTGGATTCAACTGGAAGCTAGAGTTCTTCTGACTGGAATAGTCCTCACAAGAGGGAAATTGGTATACATCGCCATATTTGTGTTTGCTTTCTGATCTCTGCTTTTTACTTACATACTTGTAATATATTACCTGTGATCTTGTTGCTAACTTTTTAATTAGATAAATTTTCACTGCCTACTCTATTCAACCCCTCTAGATTATTGTACTTTACATTTCGTTCCTACAGAAGCATGTACGCTTCGAAGATGCATTTTGATGGTGTCACCCTCACTTTTCCCAGTTAGGGGTAAAATGGTAATTTTCTATTTTATAATATTTTTTGGGAATTTTATTTCATGAATATTATTATTTAATTGTTATAGGAGTCGGGTTCGAATTTTATCGTATTCCGAGTTAATTCGAGACCCCGGTAAATTTCGACTTGAGCTGTAATTAGCCTGTTATTTAACCATGGCCCACCACACTAAACTTTTAGGTTTAGGAGTTTGGATTAGTCCCCCATGAGTAATTAAGTTTAATTATGATTTTTATTTATTTTTAGCAACTTCCGAAACCCATTTTTGAATTTATTTGCATTTAGGCTAGTGTAGGGGCAAGCTTGTAATTACAAGTGCCCCTACCTTTGACCACCATGGCTGGTCATATAGTCCACCCCTCCACCTCTCATTTCTTCACCACTAAGTTTCCTTCCTCTCTCTTGATTTCTTTTCTTTCCAACTCCTTCTTCCTCTTCCAAATCCATTTTTAGGTATGCTTTTAAACCCTTATTAATTCTCCTATTTCATTTATTCTTTCACATAAATTAGAGAGGGGATCATTCTCTACAAGTTGACCCTAGATTTGTTAGGTTCCCCTAAAATCTAGTTTAAGGATTTATTAGGGTTTAATCATTTTAAGAGTGGTATATATATATATATACATATATATATATATATATATATATATATATATATATATATATATATATATATATATATATATATATATATATACATGTGTATTTATGTGTGTGTATTTATATATGTATTGTGTGTGTGTAGAGGAGGGTGATAGTTGTGTCATGAGAGTGTGTCCATGTGAGTGGTGAGAATGTGTGTGTGTTTGTGTTGTGTGAGGGTGTGTGTGTGTGTTTATATATATATATATATATATATATATGAATATGTATATATATATATATATATAGTTATGAGAGTGTATTTATATTTATATAGATATGAGTGTATAGATATATATATATATATATATATATATATATATATATATGGATGTGTGTATATGGATGTGTGTGTGTGTTAAATATATATTTAGATGGATAACTAGATATCTAGATAGATATATAGATAGATATCTAGTTATGTATATATATATATATATATAGATAGATATATATATAGAGAGATATATATAGATATATATATATATATAAAAAAATATATATATATATATATGAAGGATATATATATATATATATATGAAGATAGAAGGAGATGAAGAAGAATTAGAGGCAGCCACAGCAGCAGCCTAGCTGCAGCAGCAGTGGCAGGACAGCAGCCACAGCAGCTGCTGTGGAAGGAAAACCCCCTCCCCCCCTATGGCTTTAAGCCTATTTAACCCCCCCCTTTACCTAAATGTATATGTATATATAGATATATATATATATGTATTATATATGGATGGAAACATAGAGAAGAGTAGAAGAAGATTATGGAATGAGAAGTTAGAAAAGAATTAGAAGTTAGAAGGAAAGATTGGAAGAAGTTGAACGGATAGGAAGAAAGCTAGAATAGGAAATAGGGAAAAACCGAGTTAGAGGGCAAAACGGAGCTCGGAGTATCGGATTGAGTTGAAACTTGGCGTGGGACAAGAATACGTGATTTAGATTTTGCGGGTAGGCTCCCGGGTGGAAATCGGGGTCGTAGGGCGCCGGTATCGCGTCGTACCATTCCGTATCTTGAAATATTAAAGATACCGGCAATGGGCCGTAACATGGACTAGATGTCCATTTTACTTAGGTATCTTGGTAGGTAATATATGTATAGGCTAGTACCTTACTACCCTAGGGAGCTCGGGTCAAAATATCAAGCGTAGGTAGGCTAACTTGATAGTTGCCGAAGCTAAAATTTTACCCTTTTTAAGGGTAAAATAGGATATTGGCCTACGGCCAAGATATGAGTTTCGAAGTCCAAGATGGACTTGGATATGGGTTGTAGAGGTTGGTAATAGTTAGAAATAGTCGCCCAGACCTAGTCTTGGCCCCGGTTGACCACGGTTGACTTTTTGGACCAAAAGTCAACTATGGGTCAACGCTTTACCCAAATTAGTCCCGATTTCCATTCGACTTGTATAGTTGACCAAAAGTCAACTATTAGTCACCATTGACCTAGGGTTGACCAGGGTTGACCTAGAGTTGACCAGAGTTGACCAGGGTTGACCAGTTGACCAAAAGTCAACTGTAGGCCAACTCTTGACCCCGTTTGACTTTCTTTGACTTGTTTTGACCCGTGATGCCTGGTATGACCTAGGATTGACTTGGGTTGGCTTAAATTGACTTGATATGACTTGATTTGACCTAGATTGACTTGACAGAACTTAGTATGACTCAGTGAGACCTAGTTTGACCTAGATTGTATATCATTCATTGTAAATCATTCCTAAACTTGTTTAAACCTAAATTAACTTACATTATCTCATATTTAGGTCTTCTGATACCGCTCTGAGCATTGATATACCATACAGCTCAGGACAGCAGGCGAGTACATTCACTGATAGTTTTCATTGTCTTGATATCTACTATATCCGATTCAGTTGTAGTGTCTTACTTGATTCTCGACACGATAGTTCACGGACTAGTATACGTCGGATCCTGTCATGAGATGTTATTCTCGGATTTTTCTTAGTATATTGGTGTGTGATATCCATGTTTCATGTACTTATATAGATATTGATTTGGGAGTGGGCTGATCACCTGCTTTTGAATCCGTGTCATGACGTGCCATGTCCGGGTCCATGATACTATTCGGGGATGGGGGAATTATTAGGGGTTATGTGATCAAAGCCTCCCTGTCACTATTTTGCTAGCGCCACCCTCACCTCACGTAGGGTATAGCAGACACCCCTTGCCGGGTTATCCAAGTTGGCCGGCATGACCCTTTTCAGAGATTTTCCTGTGATTGTCGGGCCAAGTGGATAACCCTACCATGACTCCCTAGCCGATCACATATCGCTCTAATAATTCAAATCACATTTTACATTTATTGTCGTATCTTATATTCCAGTTCAGTATTACTTTCTGTACTTTTCACCATGCTATGATTTTATTTACTCACATGATCTACCTGCCTTTATACTGTACCATGATTTGTGACTAAGTCCTGTTTGAAAGAAGGGTTACAACCCCGGTCCTTGTTTGGTTTAAGGGTTGTAACTCGGCTTTCGAATGGTTCCCAAGTCGCCTATATCTTTGTCTTGTATTTCATTATACTGTCTCTTATAGTATTTGTCAATTCACATGGAACTGATGTTGGTGTTTATACTTGCTCATTTTTCTGACAGGATACCGTTATGATATTTTACAGATGATTCAGAGGCTGATTGCCCGACCTATTATGGGGACGGGTTAGATGGAATAGACTTGGACCGTGGCTTGTTAGTAGAGCCACTAGACTTTGCTCACCATGAGTAGCGTAGTTAGTTAGGTTTGTCTGGCCTGCGAGCCAGCTAGTACTTTTCAGTTTGTAGTATCTATTATATATTTTCTGAGACTCTGGACGTTTGTGTATAGCTCTGACTTGTGGATCTTGGACTCATTTCATGTTTTATCTAACATATTTCTTTTCCATGCTATCTACCTTAGTTTGAGATATGTGATTGAGACTGTATTGCTATGTCACCTCCATTCAGAGTGTATATACTGTACAGGTACATTTATCTGTTTTAGTCGTAGTATTTACAGACCCTATATACAGTGTTCTACCGCCGATACTGTGGCGTAGGCTGGACGTAACTACGTGCTCGTGCCCCTCTTCAGGGTGCGGGTCGTGACAGATGGCACGAAGGTAAGGATACGTTAGAACAGATTCAAGCAAGATACAATTCAACCAATCCAAGAAGAGTTCATAAAAGTTTGAAGTCAAACGAGGTAATAAGTTATGGATGAGTTATTATTCCTATTTCTATATGCAGCCTTGCTTGTTACAGTCATGTAACCAACCAATATTTTTGTTGACCTGCATGGGCCACCACAAAAACATGTAAAGCCCAGTCCTAATATATATAGGACTAGGCATACGGAACATGCCAGCTGAATGCATACGAAGAATACTCCAATATATGGAATCCTCTGTAACTACCACTTATCCAGAATAGGAGTATTTTTGACTTTTCATATTTTTTGTTATTGTGAATTCGGATTATACTTTGAATGATAAATTTATTTTACAACACTAGAAATTATAATTTGGATTAATTATCTATAATATTTAATATAGTGCATGTGCTATATTATTAAAAAATTAGTGCTTAGCCATTAGTTAGAATAGTTGTTAGTGACCCTAGAGGACCTAAACCAACTTGACATGACCACCTAATTAAATGGTTAGGACTAGCCTATTTGAACTTTAGTTAGCCTCTAGTTAGACTAACAAGATTAATTAGAAAGTTTGACTAAACACCTAATTAGGAAGAAAGGCTTATTCCCTAATCTTGTCATGACTAAGAAGGGGGACTTAATGGACTTCTTCCACTGGGCTAAAACCCTAGCTTTATGGCAGCCCACTTTCTTTATAAAGCCTAACATCA
>JANAVB010002394.1:1294843-1404843 GCA_029216955.1 Iris pallida | reverse complement strand
TGGTTCGTATCGTCAAACTGGACCTATAGACATATAGTTTGATGACTTTAGAGACCATAGGTACTGGCACACCTTTCGGTGTAAAGCGGGTCCAACGGTGGACACTATTTGGCCCGAAATTACGGTTTTGCTCCTATGTCCAGAATTAGACTTTTGGGTAGACATTTTTAGATATTTCTTTAATACCAAAAGTATTGGTGATGTCTGTTTCAACATCCTTAGACTGTTGTGCGATTTTGACTTTTATGGCTCACTGAATGGTTAGTATTATCGGATTTACCAGGAAAGGACCATAGGCTAGTTTTCTAATAGTTTTCATGTTTGATAGCTTCTATGATACATGTAGTTAGTATTTTCTTACATTTATTTTTGAGTGATTCTTGACACGATGGTTACACGAGGTAGTAGTTATGGATTTTTTTACATGTTATTCATGACCAATGTATTTAACGTGTTCATGACCTGTTTGAATCCATGAGTACTAGTCGGGCGGAGAAGTACATTAGTAGATATGTAAATATACCCAGAAACATCCTATTAGTCTATTCATGTCTGATAACAGCCGTACACTTCACGTATGGGGATTCGAATTTATCCTTAGTCGTTTACATGTCGAAAGTGGTATTTCAACTCACTAAATAGGTGTAGTTTCTGGTTCTACTTTATACATTGCTAGCTACATGTCTTATTAGTTTTAGTACTCACTTATCATTATTACCATGATCATTCAGTTCCATGATTCCATGCTTATCTCTTCATCATATACTTCATTATAATGTACAGTTTTATAGACTTTGTCAATTATTGAAACTGCCGTTAGAATGTACCCATTTTATTCCTGACTAGAAACTTATTTTTTAGGTTAGTCGCGACTACTCTTAACATTAGGGAGTTACGGGGGAACTTGAAGGCCAAAACCTAGAAGACAGTTAGATAGTTAAAATTGTGGTATTAGATTTTGTGAGAATTTGGTATTTTGGTTAAATATAAATCTTGTAATATTGTAATTAATTTAGCAATGTGAATAAATAATAAAGTTTATTTTGAGCATTTATTTATTGCGGGCTAGACAGCTTTCTACCGTCGACTCTGAGGCATAGGCTGGCTTGGACATGCACTCGTATCCCGAAAAGCAGGTATGGGTAGTGACAAGTTTTTATGGTTGCCCATGTAGGTCGATCTTCATAAATCATACGAACTTGTGGTAGTACCTATATTAGTCGTACTACTGCAATCCTATGACTAGGAAGTGCTCATTCATAATATGGACTAGTTTAATTTTAGGAGAATGACTAGGACTAGGAAACCCTTATTCAATTGACTGTTTGGGTAGTTAAGGTTGCTATATAGGCCACGTGATTTACGTAGGAAATTATTGAATTCTAAACCCTATTATATAACTTAGGGATTTTTATAGAGGGATATACTTTTGAGTTTTGATATGATGGTATGATATAAGGAGGTTAGACTATTCGCCTGGTAAATTAGGACTCCTTAGGATTCCACTCTTAACCTCGATCATTTGTGCCATTTTCTCCCTCTAATTATCATCGTCATTTCATGAAATTCGTATTGCTTGTTTAATTCTTTAGCCATTTGGAATTAATTTCTAGATAATTTTGGATTCAATTATCCATCTCAATTCTTTGATTTTAAGCATATAATTCCCAATCGTTGAATATCCATGCAACAGGGATTAAAAGATTTATCCTTATTTTGGCTTCGGCCATTATCCTTCATAGTCGCTTATTTTATTGATACTTGAAGGTCATATACTTACACTTCTCCTATCTTGACATCCTGGAATTTATTTGAATTATCTTTCCTACCTAGGTCGTACTACTTATTTATTTCCATAAGTAATTAATTTCTAAAACTCAATATTTTAGTTTCAATCCATTGAGTATTGATCCTAATTTGATTCTATTATCCATATATTACTTTCGATTCGGTTTTGTTGAAATTTAAGACATATATGTTTTTCCTTGATCTTTGAATATTAGAGAAATAAAATTAGAAATTTTTAGTTCGCTTGTGTTCAGCCACTTTTCTAATCGATCGGTTGATTTTCAATATTGTTACCTAATTGATCGTTTTATTTTTTCAAAATTGATGCTTTCACTTCAAGGACAGGTACTGATACTTTTCTATCATAATCGACTTATTTGAAATTCCAGAAGCTCCTTTGAATTCTTTGGATATAGTCGGAAGAATATTCATTGACTTACAATGGCAAGACATAAGCGCACTGTCGCCATTTATTTGAATTATCGAGACTACGGGTTCACTGCAGCCAGCAACATACTGGTGTGGCATGACCCCTAAGTTGAAGTAATTTCTGGTAAGTGTAAGTTATCGAACGTTATTAAAACTATGTCCTAGTTGCCCTATTTTGACCTTTGAGTTGTATGTTAATGTTGGTAGAGCTAATAGAATATTCGATACAATACCATATTTAAGTCATGAAACCAAGTGTTTACTACAGCCAGGTGTACACTGGCGAGGGATAGATTCTCGGTGAAACGACTTCAGATATGCATACGGTTTTCGAATACCATATAGGCTATATCTTTTATTGGCATATGACTATTGATTTTTCATGATCCGCAAAATCTTGCACTATCACTCCAAACTAAATTGATAACTTATTTCTCAATATCGTATTATAAATAAAGCTTGTAGTTCTTCCCTCCTTATATTTCTTTCTTATCTCCTAATCTCGAGTCGTCATTTGACTCCTCATTTAAAACTTATTAGTAGATTTTAATTCCATTTCACTAGATTCATAATCGTACCTAGATTATGATTCTACGATCAAACCTACATAATTGATTGTGCTAAAAGATTTTGGTTTGGATCATCCTTAAGACTTTTTGATCGCAACTCGACTACTTTGATTATATTTTGATCATGTAAATTCGCATATTTTCTAGATTTTGATTATGTAATCGTGCATAAACAATTTTGCTTAAATAGATAATCGAGTTAATCGTGCCAAACAAATTTAAATTTTGATCTTTTCTAAACGACTTTGATCATGACTAAACTATTTGACTATAGTTTGGACGTGTGATAGAAATATACAAAAGATTTGATTGAGCGATGCTTATCGTAGGATGGCTTTGTGAATGACTCGGACCCCTTGGACTAAGTGTTGCAAGTGTGAATAGGAGAATATATGCTCGATGTTTAAAAATCAGAGTGATGCGAGCTTGGGTAGAAAGTCCCGTATTATCAACTTTTGGTTTGACCTTAGGATTGGGGTCAGTGTTGGTATTATTGTTAGGGAACTATGATTCCAATCCTAGCATTGACTTTAGCCTGGACAGATGGCCTAGCGGTTAGGCGAGATGTCCATGTTTTGAAACATAACGTCGGTACGATTGGTCTTGAGGATTGATAGGATTGGGGAACGGTATGGATGGATAGAATGATTCAACTATATGGAAACACCACTCACGAGGCTTGGCTAAAATGCTTATATTTTAGGGACGCCTGAATATGTGCACAATCCGACTTGAGTGGAAATGGCAAATTCTCTATAATGAGGCTTGGTTAAAATAAATGTATCTCGGGGATGTCTAAAATATGTGCACAATTTAACTAAGTGATACGTTGAATTTAAGTGAGACTTAAAGGAACATAAGAGTATCGAGGATTTCAAAATTGTGGGTTTCAAAAAAAAAATTTGATGGTAGTGTGATCGTTATTTTGGAAATAAAATTGAATATTGATTGAGGCATTGATGCAAGTCAGGTTTCAGAGATTGGTTAAGGAGGAGTTTGTGCGATAGTCATTGGATGTTGAATCAAGAGAAAAGTCAATGAGTGTGTACTCAGTAAGTTTCGAGGATGAAACTTTTTCTAAGTGGTGTATAATGTAATGCCCCATCCCGCTCATTCCAATCGAAATAGTCAAAACAACCAACAACATTGGACTTAGCCCTGCAACGGCCTGTTTGAAGTCCCGCTCGTTCGAGGCGACTCCTCGCTCAGGTGGGTGGCTTCGGTGAACTTGCCTTAGCTTGGCCATCACAATAATAAAACAAAAGTTTTCAACTGCACGAGTAGGCTTGATAATAAAAGAGACGAATCCATATAGCTAAGGAAATAATCCCAAGTTGGGTCAGATTGAGTTAGAATATGGAAAAGTCCCACGATGTCTTAGAATCGTTGCACGGCGTGCTTTCAATATGACACTCGATCCTTCATGCCATGGCTTGGGAGAAGGAAAGTTGGTCTAAGTTTCCATAAAGCTATAAAATTAGCCTAAGTCATAGGCGTCACTCGTATAAATCACTACACCTAAACAAGGATTTTGCAACACATTTTTTTTCCAATTGCCAATGGTTTTTTAATGTTACAAAATACCAACAGTAAAAAACTGTTATGAACTAGAAAAAATGTTAGTAAAAATAGAAAAAATAAAATTTTAATTTCAGATGACACATCCTATTAGTTTTGTAACATTTATAAACCGTTGGGAAATTTAAATAAGGTTGAAAGATTGAATCACATGTCTTTCACGTGACATAAAAAGTGTTGGTGAGATTCATAATATTTTCCAACACTCATTTTCATCCCGGTCCTTAAGGGACTTAACAAGATACAAGAAAACAACATGCCATATAAACTGTGTAACAAAAAATAAATAAAGCATGCAATAGGGTACCTAACCAGTCTACTGTGAATATGCAGTTAAGAACAAACCTTCAACATATAGGTGCTTTTGGTACAGCGGGATTGGCATAGTCCCCAATTGGGCACCAGGGTCATACGTCCGTAATGCTCCATGAACGTCAGAGAAAATCAGTACAGTAGGGGAATATTATATGCATCTCCGACGGAGCTCACGGGTTATAATGTATAGTGCATACTTGGCCCATACATTAAGGAACTGTTCTCCCTACCCCATGCCTATCTATGTCATCTCCATAACACATATAAACCTCTAATAACCACCACGTCTACTAACCATACAAAATCTATTGACAGTTATACCCTAACCGTCGCACGTCTCAAACGTATCGGTGACCAGCCGACTACACGAGTATTTGTCCTACATGTAACTCACAAGTCGTGATAAAATAAGTGTCAAAGCCATATGAGATATACCAATACCTCACATCAATGGGTGGCCATCTAGTACATCATCTAGTACTAAGTCATCATGCATAAAAAAACGAAAGCACAAAACAACTAATATAGTCGCTCGCACCCAAGTATGACTTGGACACACAGTGTGATAGAAACATGTAAACAGTAATAACATAATAAAACAACAGGAAAATATAACATAAATGAATAGTAAATAGTGGCAAAGTATCTTGCATAGAGATGGTGTGCAGAAATAGCAACGTCCAGTTACTCAGACCATTAGAAATCAAAAGCAATGAAAGTCAACTCCTACAAACATCCTCGAATGCTGATATAAGCATCACGAACATTTTCCACATAAAATATATGTCTAAGATCACCTACCCATAAGTCCAATTTTGGACACAAAAGCAAAATCATAATTTTGGGCTAAATTGGTATCCGTCGTTGGACCCGCTTTGCACCGAAAAGTGTGACAATACCTACGGTCTCTAAACTCACCAAGTTATATTTCTAAGGGTCCGATTTAACGATACAAACTCAATCGCAGGTCTAAAGTTGGATTCTGGCGAGCCGTGTATAATTTTACCCATTGGATCGGGTCGTAGGCCCGCTAAAATAGCGTTTCGTTCGTCCTTCTCAGATTCGGACCAAACTTAGCTAACTGGACCAGAACAATTACACAAGTCCAGTGGCACAAGTTTCATCTTGTGATGACAAACGTGCACAAAATTGTAGGCTAGTTTGCAAAGAGGTCGATACGGGGTATCTCGACCGATATGTCTCGATTTCGTCGTCCATACACAGCAAAATCGAGTTCTGTCGAATCCCCCACCTCCGTGAAGTTGATACGCACCATTTGTTGATTTTCGTTCATGACCATGTTGCCCAGTTTGTTGGGGCGCACACCGTATCGGAGAATTTTCTGTAAAACTCTATTATTTTGAAAATATTTTTTGTCAGTCTTAGGAAATCGATTTCTCGATGCACAATAGACAAAATCTAAATCCACAAGAAGGATTTTGGATCTCTATTGGTTGTCGAGGACTGTCTTCAAGTAGTTTTTTGAAATTCTTAATGTTTGGTTCAAAAACTCTCTTCCAAATCAGGGCTTGTGACAGCTTTTCTGTTCTGTTGATGAACTGTTTTGCAGCAACTTTGTGTCTATTTTCTGGATTGATGGTTCATCCCTATAAAATTTTATTTGCATGGCATTCTAGAGAGTTATGTTGGCTTTCCATAAGACTTTCCGAAACCAAAACCGATCGAGAATATGTGAAGAATTTTAGTCCGGAAGACGGGTACCTGGGCTGTCGGGAACAAAATTTGTGCCCTATTTGTCGTCGGGTTTGGCTAGTACGGTGGCGCTCCGGCGATCGATGGTCGGGTGCAAGTGGTCTGAGTGAGGCACAGGGATGTCAAGGAGGCTCCAGGGTCGCCGTACGAAGTTGGGGTAAAAATTTTCGTAGGGTTTTCGAGATTTCTTTCTTGCCAAGATACGTTTGTTAATTATAGATGATGTTAAAATTCGATTTTTGCTCAAATTGCAATCAATTTTCGACTAGGATTGATTAAATGGAAAATAACGGATTGAGCTGTTGATAGGATTTGATTTGGATTGAATTGATCCAAATGTGAAAAAGATAACAGATTGAAGTGTTGATAACGGATTGAGCTGTTGATAGGATTTGATTTGCATTGAATTCATCAGAACAGTAACATAGAGTTTTTTTCTATATATATATATATATATATATATATATATATATATATATATATTGTATATATATATATATATTTTTTTTGCATATATATATATATATAATATATATATATATATATATATATATATATATATATGCAAAAAAAAAAATATATATTTATATATATATATATATAATAATAAAATATATATAAAATAAAATATATATTTATATATAATAATAAAAAAATTATATATATAATAATATATATATAAAAATATATATATATATATATATATATATATATATATATATATATATATATATATATATATATATATATATATATATGTATATATGCACATAATATTAAAATAAAAATTCCAAAAAATCTAAAATTCATAATAACTTCTAAATTATTTTTAGTAAATCTTGTGCAAGAAAAATACTTACCTTATATAGAAAATAATATTTACTTGCTAGTTTTGATAAATAAAAAATTCATATAATTGATTCAAGGCTATTTAATAATTAAGTAAAATGCAAAACAATTTAAAAATAAATATAAATATTTTTTAAAAATTAGGGGGTTTATAATATATATATATATATATATATATATATATATATATATATATATATATATATATATATATATATATATATTATATATATATATATATATATATATATTTTATATATATATCTATATATATATATATATATTTTATATATATAAATATTTTTTTTATATATAATATTTTTTTTATAATATATATATATATATATATATATATATATATATTTTTTATAATATATATATATATATATATATATATATAATATTTTATATATATATATATATATATAATATATATATATATATATATATATATATATATATATATATATTAAAATATATATATATATATATATTTTTTAATATATATATATATATATATATATATATATATATATATATATATATATATATATATATATATATAACCCAAAACCCTCCATTTTATTCATATAAGGCGCAAAATGCTGAAGCCTTTACAATTAAGCGCAAAAAGGCTGATAAAGACCGAAAAAAATGTGGCCAACTCCATCTTGAGCAAGAAGTCAGGAGATCAAGGACTTCCAGATGTCCTCTTGCCCGTTATTGCAATGCCTGCTGATTTTGTGGGTCTGTCTTAGAGCCTCATGGATAAGTTGATTGGCCGAATATTGATGGCCCTCATATCTGGCTTTGTTGCGGTTCTTCCAGATGACCCACATGGTGGTGGCTGCAACGATCTGGTGGTCGTGTGATGCACTGCTCCAGGTGGCAAAAAGATTGTTGAAGCTCCCACCGTTCTGGGACTGCCTGTACCAAAGGACGAGGTTGTCCCATACCCTAGCTGGTAAGTCTCTCGAGAACAAGATGTGATCCGCCGTTTCAAGCTATCTCACCTGGCAGCAATGACATGTGAAGGCGAGACTAAATCCGATATTGTTGAGGGCGTCATCAGTAGTAAGCTTCTTATGAAACGCTGCAAGAAGGCGCTTATGATGGAAGAAGACGACCCTATGCCGTGCACTGCTATTCTGGCCGACACAATTGAGAAGGATCCATAACCCAAAGCGGCCCACGGGGGAGCGTCGGGCTCCATGCTGATCTTCAGCCCGGCGTCGAGAAGAGCGTCTACGGCTTCTTCTCTAATCTACTCCCGAACTCTCTTCCAGTTCTAGTCGCCTGAGTGATCCCATAGATCTCTAATCGTGCTGTGGCTGGGGGCGTTGGGTTTCTGGTGGAGAAGGTTATTCTCGAACCAACATTCAAAGAAAAGTGATGATTCTTCTGATCCAAGCTGAAGATGGATCAGTGGCTCAGCGAGGCTCCGAACATGAAGAATGTGTTGCCATGACGCAGATAATCTGCAGTTGAAGTCAGCCTTAGCCGGATGGGTGTGTTTGAAGTATCTGGCCTTCATGAATCGTGCCCATAGATTACAGCTCACTCGGAACTTCCACCAAAGCTTCATCGAGTAAGTGTCAACGATGTGAGATAGTCTGCTGAATCTAAGGCCTTCTTCTTCTGTAGGTCTCATCATAGTGTCCTAACTCGCCCAGTGAAGTTTGTCCTTGCCATTGCAGTGACCCAGAAGAAGTTGGTGAAGAGGTTCTTGATGGATGTCAGCACCTTCTTGGAGGGGACCAGGCGGCTAAGGTGTATATAGGGATGGAGGTTAGCATGTACTGGATCAGAATTATCTTCCCCCGGAGATAAGGTAGCATTGTGCCATCCCTCAAGTTTCTTCCTGATCTTGCCTACCAGCCTGTCAAAGATGCTCGCGATGGATCTGCCATATACCAACGGACATCCAAGGTAAAAGAATGGAGGGTATGCAACATAGAAGAAAGTGATGATAGAGAGAGATAACACTCTTGCAGGGATTGACGCGCTGACCAGAGCAATTGGCGTATCGCTACAGCGTATTTTGGACCACCTCCACAGACCCTACGTCAACGGAGGAGAATATGAGGATGTTGTTAGCGTATGCCAGGTGGGTAATGATCAGGCAGCCGCTGGAAGTATGGAAGTGTCTGAAGTTCAGGGTTTCGACCATTCTGTTCAGATTTTTGCTCAGAGCTTTCGCTGCAATGATGAAGATAGTCGAGGATAAGGGATCTCCCTGTCTGACACCTCAGCTATATTTGAAGAAGCCTTCTGCCTGGCCATTAATAACCGTAGAAAACTATGAATTACTAATCGATCTCCACACGATATTGGTCCAGGTTTTCAAAAATCCAAATGCCCTGAAGACCCAAATCAAAAATTGCCAGTCCAACCTATCATAAGCCTTCTCCATGTCAAGCTTGATTGCAATGTTCCCCCTGTCGGAAGAGTTTTATGCACGTGATCATTTTCTCGGCCATCAAAATGTTGTCTAAGATATTTCTGCCACGGACAAAATCGCTCTGCTCCTCGGAGATGATTTTGTGAAGAATTCTGGTCATGCGGTTGGCAATAATCTTAGAGATAATTTTGTTAGTAAAAGTGCACAGGCTTATAGAGAGGAAGTCTTTGAAGGTCTCCGGGCTATCTTGCTTGGGGATGAGGATCAGGTTGGTGCAGGAGATGGATCTGGGATACCTGGCTCCTTGGAAAAAGGCGATAGCTGCTTCGTGAATGTCCGACTTGATGATGTCCCAACATATTCTGAAAAAAAACCCAGTGAAACCGTCCGGTCCCGGGGCGCTGTGCTCACTTAGAGCCTAAACTGCATCGTTAACATCAAGTTCAGAGGATAGAAGCACCATAAAGGAGTTCTCTCTATCATCAACAAGGCGGGGGATCTCGGCTAGGAAGTCCTCGTCTCTCGTGATGACATCTTTGGTAAACAGCTTGGAGTAGAAATTGGCAGCAACCGATTGAATGCCCCTCGGGTCTTTGATGGTGTGACCATTTTCATTATTGATCTAGTGGTGGTTGAGCTGTTGCCTGCGACCTTTGACACATAAGTGGAAATAGCCAGAGTTTCTGTCACCCTCACTGTCCCATGTCAATCTAGCTTTCTATTTCCAGAATTCAGTTTTAACTTTCAGTCGAAATTTTAACAATGCTCTGGTAAGATTCAAGGATGCCCGGGCGGCGGGGGATCTGTCAGTGGCATAGAGAGTCTTCACGTAGACGACGTCGTCCTCAGCTATACGTACCGCTTGGAAAATGTTCCTGAACTCTTCGTTGCTTCAAATTATTAGCGCTTTTCTGGTAGCTTTGGGTTTGTTTGAAACACAGACGAGGGGGTCGAGGTTGTCGGTGCTGTTCCAAGCCGTCGCAACGATGTTTCTGAATTGCGGGTGGTGGTTCTAGAAGTTGAGAAAGCGGAAGCTTTTTTTGATCTGGTTCAATTTGCTGCTGATCTCGATGAGCAGGGGGGAGTGGTCCGACTCAGTAGCGTTGAGGTGTGAGAGGCTAGAGGTGATCACCAAATTTGCCCACTTCGGGTTAATGAGAGCACGGTCAAGGTAAAAGTATTGTCTTCTCGCGCCTTCTTGCATGTTATACCAGGTGAATGCGTTGTCGCTGAACTGAAGGGGGACAGGTGGGCGCTAAAAATGAAACTGTTGAAGTCATGTATGGCTGTCGGGGGAGGGGGTCGTCCCTCCGACTTCTCCTTCCTGCAGGTGATCGTGTTGAAGTCGCCAATGCATAGCCAGAGGAGATTGTTGTGTTCTGATGGGAGTTCGACAGGTCTTCCTCCAGTTGACGGCGCTTGGGGAAGTCGCAGCTGCCGTGGACAGCTGAAAATAGGGATCAGGACTGAATCATGGGATGTTCCACCTAACATGGGAGGGCCTGTCTCGAGTTGTGAATGATGCCAATCTTTACATCGACGGCGAAGAGGATCCAAATGTCGTGGCAGCCCCCGATAGCCGAGAAGAATCCCAATTGCAATTGGAAGGACTTAAGTTTGTTGGGAGGAATTTTGGGTTCAATGATCGCGAGAATGTCGATTCTGTGAATTTTCTTGAGACTAATCAATCTTCTCAAGGTAGGTTTATTGGTCAGGCCTCTAACATTCCAAGATAGGAAGTTAAGCATTGGGGTTGCTGGTTGGGGGGTTTGTTTAGTTTCACTGCTGACCTAGTGGTCCTTGTCGTAACCTCTTTGATGGTCCCTGTGTTTGATTTTTTTGAGGTGGAAGCTGCCTTGCCTATCTCTTTAGATATCGTATCCGATTCCTCTGTCGGATGAAAGTAGGTTTCTCCTACTATTTCTGCCACTTCTCCGAAAAAGCTATTCTCGGAGGTAATTCCAGCTTCTAACCCCTGTTGTAACTTAGCGACTGGTTCTTAGTCGATGATAGCCAAGGCATTCGTTTGTATATTGGCTATGTTTTCTAATGTATTGGGATTGACTGTGCCACTGGCTTGTAGATCTTTTATGATCGACTTAGTCTGAGGAATCTCTGGAGTTGAGGATTCGGTTGCCGTGTCTGCCTCCTTATCTGTGTCTACGTTGCTCCCTATTTATTCTTCCAAGGTATGAGTACCTATGTGTTCTTCAGTGTCAGAAAGTTCATCGGAGGCCACTTCGGCTAGAATGTCAAACTTGTTGGCGAGGTTGATGCTTGAGGGACTGTATGGGACTATGGCTCTTCCCTGGTGGGTTGTTCTTGGGAATGGGAGTTACTGGTGCTGGCTTCGAACCGGATGTGGGAGTTTTGTAGAGGCAGAGGGGGTGATTTATTTGGTTTCCTGGCTGTTTGGGCGGGTGCCACCTTTCAATTTACTTTCTTCTTCAGTACTGTGCGTGCATGAAAGCAAAGCTCCATGGAATGTCCGTGCACATGGCAATGTTTTTAGAAGATGACGGTGTTTTCATACATGATTTGTTGGGTGAGAGTCTTATCCCCGAGCGATATTAGTATGTGGTAGGGGAGATCTTTTGATAAGTCGACGGAGGGGACGGATGGCGCGCCTAACGAGGCGCCCATAGGGGAAGCGTAAAACTCGTATGCCTGTAGACCCGTGCCTACTGGCTGGTACGACGTACGCTTCAAAGGGATGGCGCCACACAGAAAGAACTGGTACGATCTGCGGGAACTGAGCGCAGGACAAGCTGGGTCCCAAGCCCACGTGGCATGAGGCTGTGGAGGAAAGCACGCCCATGTGCGAACAGAAGGAACCGCCCAAGGATTGCATAACGAACGAGGCCTGTAGATTCAAAATTCAAATCCTACCAGGACATTGGTCGAGCGCTAAAAAACGATGTAGGCTCGGCCTCCCAAGCGCCTAAAGAGCTACCCGCGGGCCGAGTGAGGCCGAAGGGCTGAACCGAGTCGGGAGCCAAGAGGAAGGGAGGAAGACCGAGGACGACCTGGCCGGAGACCACCGCGGCGAGGAGCTCCGTGCTGGACCCATCTGCCGTCGAACGGTCAGGAGTATGGGGGATGTGGACCCAGAAAATGGCCGAACGACAATGGAGTCGGGGAGAAAGAGGAAGAAAAAGAGGATGGAGAGGGGGCGGGGGTGTTCCAGCCACCCAATGATGGAGGCTGAACGGCCGGGGGTTCTGGCGACAGACCCAGCAGTACGATTGTGTTGGAAGGCCACGGGGCCACCCGAGGAAGGGACTGAGAGGGAGCGAGCATCATCAGATAGGAGGACGGGAGAGAGGGAGGAGGCGCCGCCCGCCGGACAGCTATCAGGCGAAGGGGGTGAGCCCCCGCGGGGAGGCTGGGGGGAACGTGGGCATGACAGAGAATCGATTCTTATATATATATATATATATATATATATATATAAAAATATATATATATATATATATATATATATATATATATATATATATATATATATAATTTTATTTTTTATTTTTTATTTTTTTTACATGCTCGAATAACCTCGTTTCTATATTGGGGACTTGGATGGTATTCTACTAGTATACATTCGTCTTTGCAGCAGAGCTTAAGTGGTTTTCTATTCATATTCCCTGGGTCCCACGACATGGTACCTTAGGGTAATCGCCTGTTGAGGAGCTTGTAAGCCTCGGTGGCTAAACCCTGATATTCGGAATATGTTTACACGTATATATCACTTAGACTGTTACAGTAGTACCCTTTCTAGTAGTTGCATTTCTTTTACTATTGCATTGGCATGTTGTTTTCTTGGACCTTGCTATGTGCCCTAAAGACCTGGTCCTTTCCCAAGATAGACGAGGAGGATTACCTAGAGGTTTATGGTTCTAGAGCTGAGACTAAAGACATATCCTTGCAGGAGGACGAGATGGTTCCAGAGGACTTTTCTTGATTCATGTAGTTTCTCTTTAGTGACATTGCTATTTCTATTTTTAGTTCAGCGACAGTTAGATGGATCTCATACTTTATTTCTTCTCTGTAGTGGCGGATTGTCTTTCCCCGTACATTTATTATCCTTATTTGTTGCTGGATAGATCTTATTATTGAAATTTGGACTTGGATATCTTGTGTCTTATTATTTATGCGTTGATGAGATTAGCACTGTATCTGTGGGTTGTTGTGTGTTGATATGGGTTATAGCTATAATTTACAACTTAAGTACTCTCTGATGGGATTGTTAGATAGATTTGCCAATTGAGAATGTGTTGGTGGCATGTATACGTATTCCTCGTCCTACACATTTTTGGACTGACATGTTACACTTGATCTCAAAGGCGTTAAAGATCTGGATGCATTAGACTTCCATGTAATTATAAAAAGTCTAAAATGTACTATATAGTAGATCTCTTCTTAAAATAGTATTCTCCGTGTGGATGTGAATATATTTTTTTACTAGAGGTAATATGGACATAGTAGAAAATATTCCATAGGGTAGGTAGAGAGTTGACTTTATTGTATACGACAACTACCTCATCGAAGTACTGTTTATTCATGAGTAATAGAAAAAGGATTCTATATCTTCAAATGGCATGACTGATGTACATTTATTTTATTTTTATTTTTTTGAAATTTGAAAATATAGCCAGTCGAGGATGAGCGATCCATCAGGGCATAAAATGCCTGTACATTTCATTATTCGAGGGAGACACTATGTGTCACATCTTGTACTTCTTTCTCTTGTGCTTTGTGACCGCGATAGGTGTTGCCGTCAATTGTATAAGGTCCAAGACGAGGTTGGGGTGAACCTACATAACTTTGCCTCGTTGTGTCTTAAGCAACACCATCACTTTCGCTTGATCGTAAGCCGAAGAGAGGTTGACAACCTCCATCGTGGCCCTTGGAACTGAGACCAGACCATCTTGAATTTCCCGACCTGTGAGGGTACCGAACTAAAGCGACACTATGTTGGTGGTCACCGTATTCCCTCCAAAGTTGAGGGTGATGGTTCTTGTGCCTTTAGATTTGGTTCTTCAACGCATAACAGTTCTTCATAGCATGGTAAATGTACTGATGATAGAGACAATATTTTAGATCGTCAATTCAGTCCATCACCTTCGGACGCTTTGGATCAGGCAGTTAAGAATTTGAAAGATGTCGACGCCTTGATCATCGTCGAAGTAGTAGGTCTCCTTTTGTCTAGGTGGCACTAGCGCCTGCTGCGTCAATAAACCTTTGGCCATGTTGACGATGAGGGATTTATTCCCTCTGTTGTTGTTGTTTTGAGGGTGTTTCCCTCCATTTTCTGGGTCTGAGATCTGAACCCAAGCAGGTAGACGTCCTCCGCATTCTTTTTGGCTTGGTCAGTGCTTGCAAATGAATGCTGCCAGTCCGGATGTTGGGCGGTGTCGATGTAGAACTTAACTGCAGGTAGTAGATTCTGCTGGCAAGTATCTATTAGTACAGACTTGAAAGTACCTGGAGGTATATTTAAGGCCATCTGCGTGATGCGCTCGATAAAGTCACATGCAAGCTCTTTCTTCCTTTTGACTGTGTTGATGAGAGAGGATATTATCATGTCCATCCCACCATGATAGAAGCGGGACAGAAACAACCCCCGTAGGTCATCAAAAGACATGATACATTTGTAAAGAAGGCTACAGAACCATTCATAAGTGACGTTGGCTAGGGCCCTGATGAACACCTTGGCGATTAGGGCATCATCCCTTGGTACATGTCCCATCATGGACTCGAAGTAATTCAAGTACTGGTAGGGGACATCTGCCCATTGATGGGGATCAGTGATCTTGTCTTGTATTTGGGTAGGAACACCATCCTATTCCACTCAGAAGGATAAGGCTGCCTTATCCCAAGCTTCTGCATCTTGTCTCGGTTGTTCATGGGGTAGAGACGGGTTTGTAGCTCCTGAATAGCCTCCTGGGTGTCGTTCGTCGGTGTTGGATCCGCCTATCGAGGCAAGGAGGGGTCGTCGGTGGTTGGAGGGGTACGTGATTCCCTATTGGTTTTGGGACCATGACTCGTCAGGCCTAGGGTCGTTTGTTGCGAGGGCACCATGTTCGTCCGTGTTGGCACAGATAGCCATAGTCAAACCGATTTCGATACGTGCCTTAAACTTCGATCTCGATATGAAAAGAAACGAAGAATGCAGATTGCATCGTTTCTGAGATTTTATATTTATTCTGTATTTTTCTATTTATTGAGTCTAGAAAATTTGTAGATCGGGATCACTGGCAATTAGAAGTCTATCCTTGATTCTATACCAAACCCATCTTGATTCTATCCTAAACCAAACCAAATCTAAACCAAACCCATTCCTAAACCAAAACTGTCCTGGAATTAGGCTAACCGAACTCGGTCAGCAGAATTCACTCCTGGTCAGAAGCTTTACCTATTCTTGTGGATCTCCAACGTTTAAATTTTTGAATGATAGGGTACCGAGTTCTTCCCGAACTCTGTCCTACAAAAACCTATAAATAGAGAAAAAAAATTCATTTCTATTCGTTCAATTCAATCTTCATCTTCTCTATTCATTTCGAAGCTTACTATCTATTCCCAAAGCTTTAAACTTCAAATCTCCAAGTTAACTCAATTCTTCTAAGTGCCGGTGGTTTTCGAGTAGGAGATTTCAAGTTGTACAAGCTTGGCATATAAAAGCTTTCTTCAGAAAGGTGTTGAAGTTTATTCATGGGCTTCGGATAAAAACACGACGGTAGTAAAGTCGGTTGTTCTTCGGTGTAAAACACGTGGTGTAACCTCTTTTCAAAATAATGGATTCAAACATCGGGTCGAGACTCGAGACAGGACTAGTCCTTACAGAGTAAAACCAGTATAAATCTGCAATCTCTGCGTATCACTTTCTCGCCCGAATTTTACTGACTTACTTGCAATCATTTCATATATATATTGCTTCACCTGCTTAGAGTTAAATTTTTTAATTGTTAAATATTCTCCGATGCACTCTATTCACCCCTCTAGAGGTGCTATTGTTCCTACAATTGTTATCAAAGCAGGTTTCTCTCGACGAAATTAACACTCCTTGAGATATGGCATCCTTATTTCCAAGCAATAGTGAAGGTCAGTCAACCAATAGGCCACCTTTATTTGATGGCACCAATTACACGTACTGGAAGACACGTATGATCTTTTTTCTTAAGTCACTTGATTTCAATTTATGGTCGATTGTCGTCAATGGTTATAGGAAACCTCTACCTATTACGATAGATGGTGTTCTAGTTGACAAACCATTTGACAGATACACCGACAATAAAAAGAAACAAGCTAGTCTTGATGCAAAAGCCATCAATGCTTTATTCTGTGCTATTGATAAAACTGAGTTCAATAGAGTCTCTACATGTGCCACGTCCAACGAGGTTTGGAAAGTTCTTGAGGTTACTCATGAAGGTACTTCACAAGTGAAGGAATCCAAAATCTCACGACTTACACAAGAATATGAGGCATTCAAAATGAAGCCTAATGAGACTATTACTGCTATGTTTACTAGATTTTTAGATATTATTAATCCTCTAGCTTCCCTTGGCAAAGATTACAGCAATCATGAAAAGATTCGGAAGATTCTTTGTGGACTACCAAAAAACTGGAATCCAAAAGCAACGGCCATTATAGAAGGAAATGATCTCTCGACAATGAGTCTTAAAACCCTGACGGGAAAGCTCATGACACATGAGTTGGACCATCAAGATTTCTAAGATCAACATCCAAAAGAGAAGACAATAGCATTCAAGGAAAATCATAAAACAATATCTGACGACGAGAGTGAATCAGACGACTCGGACAACGAGCAAATGGCCCTGATAACAAAGAACTTTAGAAGATTTCTCAGACGCGAGAATTCAAACAAGAAGAAGGACTTCAAAGATGACGAAAAAAACGATCTATTTCAACTGCAAAAGAACAGGTCACATAAAGAAGGATTGCCCTGTTATAAGAAAAGAAAGGAGACACGATCAAACAAGCAGACATGATCAAACAAGTAAGAGAAGGTCAACAACCAAAAACTATGTAAATACTAGTATCTGGTGTGAAAGCGAGGCTAGTGACTCTGAAGAAAAAGACAAC
This sequence comes from Iris pallida, assembly GCA_029216955.1. Lineage (NCBI taxonomy): Eukaryota > Viridiplantae > Streptophyta > Magnoliopsida > Asparagales > Iridaceae > Iris > Iris pallida. The sequence continues at coordinate 1,387,101 of JANAVB010002394.1, read as the reverse complement.
TCTCGAAGCTCAGTAAACCTATACTTCATAGCTACAGATGCTAAGGTGGACCCTCCTCCTCCCACTAAAAGCAAGTTGATACTCGATAGTGGTTGCTCCAGGTACATGACAGGTGACGAAAAATTGTTTGTTACTCTATCGATGAAGAAAGAATGCTATGTCTCCTTTGGAAACAATCTTAAAGGTAATATCATTGGCATTGTTGACATAGGTATCTCTCCCTCTCCAATTATTAAAAATGTTTGCTTAGTAACAGAATTGAAACATAAGTTGTTGAGTATTAGTCAATTAGCTGATCACGATTATGGAGTAAATTTTGTTAAGAATAAATGTTTTAAACCTCTAGAATTATTTTATTTGAGGGAATAAGAGAGGACAATATATATTTTATATTTGTCAGAAAAGACTAACAATACAGTAAAGTGTCTGTTTACAACACAAGACGAAAGCTGGATTTGGCATATGCGTTTTGGTCATGAAAACATAGACACGATTGCAAGATTGTCCACCAAAAAACTGGTAAGTGTAGAAGCATGGAAAAGAATAAAGAAAGGCCTATGCGGCTCCGACAGAAAGGTCCCTATGCGGCTCAGGATCTTCATGCGGCTCAGACGTCCATGCGACTCAGGAGTCCATGCAGCTCAAGGGTCCATGCAGCTCGGATAGTTTCATACGGCCCAGGAAGAAGCCACGTGGCCTTCAATAGTTCTTCTCTCGACATTCGGCTGTATTTAAATGCCCTGACGGCTGCTCTGACAATGACAGCTATGACAGCTCTGACATAAAGACGCAATAATGACTGACATGATGGCGTGTCCCTAGGAAAGAAGAGAAAATCTCCTTACAGCTGGCAAAATTCAACAAGTCCCGAGGCCACTCCATGCGGCTGCTGCAGTCATGCGGCCGTCCACTTCATGCGGCTACCTATCCCCATGCGGTTGTCCATCCTCATACGGCTGCACATCCCCATGCGGTTGCCTATCCCCATGCGGCTGCCCATCCCTATGCGGCTGTCCATCCTCGTGCGGCTGCATGTTTCATACGGCTGAGAGGACCACCCATATGCGGCTCTGCCAGGACGGTCCAGTTAAGATACGTGGCGACACGTGGCAGTCTTATCTTTCCTGGAATTATGGGTGTTAACAAATCCTAACAAAAGCAGATTTATTACGATCGTCATAATTGCTGTCACGACCCGCACCCTAGAGTAAGGGCAACGAGACCTGGGTACGTCCAGCCTACACCGCAGTGTCAGCGGTAGAACGCTGTCCTAGGTCACAACATCTAACAATATAAAGCTAAACAGTTTATACTCCCCGAATGGGGGTGACATAGAAAAAAGTAAACTCAATCACAACTAAGGCAGAAGATAAGATGGAATCATAGATAGATAAGCACTGCTGAAATGAAAGGAAATCCCAAGTACAAACAGAGAGTCTAAGTGTCTAAGATAAATACATAACCCAATCCAAGTATCAATATATACAATCATCCAGAATGAATATAAATAAAGACATCCTAGTCTAGAGGAGTGTCGTCCACAGCTAAGGGCTCCTGCAGCTGGTCCAAGTCTGTACTATCATCTAGGGTAGCCCCATAATAAGTGGGACAGCCAGCCTCGTCCTTATCCCCTGTAATATTTCAACAGGTCCAGTCAGGACAGGAGCGAGCACAATACATCTCAACAAGTCATAACATGAAAGGAAGTATAATCATGCTAGAGAATAAAATACAGGAAACTGAAGAATAGCATAATGTAAGAGAAAGAGACAGTAAGTAAATATCTATGATATATAAAAGAGAGATAGTGCTAGTGATTTAGAGTACAGACGAACATGTGAATGGCTTAGGACTGATTCATGACTACACTAAGAGTGATTCATGACTACACTACTTTGGATATTTATTCACATGACCATTCATACTCCCCCGTACCCCAATCAATACACAAGGATCCAGTTAAGTTACGTTAAGATTCGTGACTAAACTACTACCCGTATTGGGTGATTCATGAATTGATTCGTGAAGGCTCGGTGATCATGATGGTACATGAGTCACTAGCTGATTCTCGAAGATTCACGATAATAGAAGCATAAGATACGTGATGTAAGTGAAACATACATGAGACAAAAGTATCTGATGCTCCCGAGAAGGATAATATCTCATAAATGGATCCATATAGTACTAATCCCTGTTCCATCGTGTCAGCATCAAGTAAGATAGTCTAAAGCAGGAAATATAATCCTAAACATGATATGAAATGATCAGAGAATGTACTCGCCTGCTATCTGAATGTCCAAGATGAATATAATGTCCGAGGAGTGGTGTCTGGCACCTAATCAGAATAGCACAAGTCACAACAAGTCTAAAATGATAAAATGAAGCTCTACTATGCATTCTACATGAGTCTAGGTCAAACTAGGTCAAAGTCAACTCTTGGTCAACCCTGGTCAACCAAGAAGTCAAACCTAGGTCAACTATGGTCAAACTAGGTCTTACAAGTCAAACTAGGCTTAACCAAGACTAAACAGTCTAACTAAGCCCCTACTAGTCTAATAGACACACATAGGCCAATACCACATATATACCTATAACACTTATCACACATGAATGCATATGTATATCCTTATATACATATAGGCATGTGCCTAGCACATGAGCTATCACCTATCTAGAGATCCCATAAGCTACTCTACCACCACACATATACAATTAGGCTATTATAACTATTGACCCACATATATATATATATAATCACACACATACATATATTAGGAAATATCTATATGTATATATATAGGATACAATATGTGTGTGTGTGGATAGAGGAGGAATGTGTTGACAGATAATGTAATGTGTATATGAGTTGAGGGTGTGTGTGTAAAACCTAGAACCTGTGTGTGTATGGGTGTTAGTATTCTCAGGAATGTGCGACAGCAAATTGTTCTCAGGATATGCAATTGACAGTGGCAATGTTACATGTAATTGAGTTCCAGATTTCAGGAAAAAGGAAAAAGGAAATCAACCATTGAAACCTACACTAATCTCAGGTTTGATGAAAACACAGGGATCAATTTAGCCTCTAATTAATAGTATAAAGAAATCAGTCAATTACAAAGGAAAGAAAATCAAAATAGTGCATTCTCAGATTCTTGAAAAACAGGAAATAGATTTATGAACTCATTTTCAGACCAAATCAAATTGAATTTCCACATACAATCTCAGATTTCATAAAACAGTCCAATATTCTCATAAAACAGTAATTCTCAGATTTCATTTGTGTGCAGGACATGTATGTAGTGACCTATCTAGGAATTGAAACATGTGTGTGTCATTAGTGCAGGAAATGACAAGAATTCATGTGACAGTGCAACAAGGAATGGAAACCAAATCTCAGAAAATGTGACAGGTAGTGCAATCTCAGGATTCACATCCAAATCAGTAAAATACTAATAAAGTTCTCAGGTTTTCATGTAAAATGTTTCATGCCAATCCATCTCAGGTTATGAAAAGAAAACACAGGAATGTGTGCAGTGTGCTGTGCTCAGGAAAAACCTGTGGGTCGTTCATAAGTTCTAAGGTGACAGTGCGAGCATGGGATTTCTCAGGAATCGACAGTGAAGAGCTAATGTATCATTCAAAACCCAAATGATATTCCCACATGAACCAATACAATTCCTATACAACATATATAATTAGGTGAAAGTTATCAAGAAAATTGGGATTAGAATCATCTCAGGTTTTCATGGAAAATCATGTTTCAGTGATGACAGTTCCTCTTAATTCCAACTCGAATTCCCTTACAAACAATTATACACAACACATGAATCTCCTATATCCTATCATGATTTTTAATGTATAGTGAAATTAATCATAACATAATATATGATATTAAGCATTTGAATGAAATTCGAAATAGTAGTCAGTGATACCCTCACTGATATTATGTATCAGTAAACCTAGCATTTCCCAATCCCACTCGATTATCCCATCATAACAAATAAATTATACAATCAGAGATTAGTAGATGTGATTAGGACTTAATTCAGGAATCAATTAGTCACAGTATAGACAACAAAATAAAAAAACAAACCAACTAGGAACCATCTTAGGAAAATGTTAACAGTACTATTCTTGAAGGAATCATAACTCATGCCAAAATCTCTGAGTTAAACATCCTACAGTCCTAAACAGGGTATTTGATGTGTAGTAATTAAAACCTAATATAATACATGCTATAACTCATTAAACGAAATTCAAACAGGAATAAAAACAGTGAAACAATCACCGATACATGACAGTATCAGAATAATTGGGGAATTCCATTCGACTATGAATTATCATTCAATAATCCATGAAACAGGTTGGTAACTAATATCAAATGGGTGCACGTGTCATACCCTCAGTTTTGTGTCCACAACCACTAGACACAAGCGTCCAGACCATCGTACACGTGCACACGAGACTGCACGAGCTCGGTTGGCCTGTGCACGTGTCCGCACGCACACGACACGCCACCAAGTGACACGAGACTTGGGGAGTGTCGTGTCAGACACTGCCCCAAGCTCTACGTCCAATGGCACGCGCCCACGTGTCCTGTATGAGTCGTACGACCCTGTGGGTAGCAGAACAGTACGCCCAGGCGCGCACGACCGTGTCCGTGAGTCCATTGTGACTCGGACACGACTCAAAACCACCCCAGTAAATCAAAATCGTGTAAGCGACATCAAACTGAGAATTTCTATTCAAACACAATTTGAAAACTCGAACGAAATGCCACAAAGCATTTCGTCGAACACCTGTGCATGCCACTGATACCTGTCCGATACGGACACGTACAAGACACGAAAAATGGAAAATCCTATACCTACAGAACCAGGACACCTAGGGCTAGATGAATATGCAATTTAAACCTAGTTTTAATGGGTGGAATAGAATATACCTATGGGTATTCTTCAACACAAAGAGTCTCTTCCTAGGAGTTTTTCAAAGTCACCCAAAATCCCCAAATTGATGCAAATATGAGATTTGACTCAACCATCAGCAAGAAAACATTGATTAGATCATAATGGAAGAAATCCCAATAAAAAAGGAGTCCTATGGATTAAACTAGGAAGGAATTTAATGAAGGCTTACCTATTCCTTAAGAAAATGAAGAACTAATAAAGAAAGAGGCACAAATCCCCATAGAGACATTATATAGGCAAGGGGGGTCTTGGCTGGTCATAATAGTTAGGGTTAGGGTTTTTAGGTTTCATCCTATGGCTAGGATTGAATCAAGGCTAATGGGTGGCCTAGAACAAAGGGTTCTATCCTAGTTTCTTGCAAATCACTTAACCATAACTAAACTTGACTTAACCCCTTAACCAAACCATCTAATTCTCAAAGTGGCTTACTAAGTTAGTTATGACCCATCTAGGTTAGGTCCAATCTAGGTTAGGCTAACCAAATCACAAGGCAATAATTATATTAGTATTTAAATCATATCATTCAATTAAATTATTTAAAAATTCCTAATAATATATATTAAATTCAAATAATTCAAAAATGACAAAAATACCCTCAAACTAGAATTGTGGTAGTGACAAATCTACCCCCCTTAAAAGAATTTCGTCTCGAAATTGAAAGGCGAAATGCAACTGGTGAGAAGGATAGAAAGTATACCTCACGGTCCAAAAAGATATGGGTATCGCTCGCACATCTCATCCTCCCGCTCCCAGGTAGACTATCCTGGAGAATGATGCCTCCATGCGACGCGTAGCAAAGGTATCACCTAGTTCCTCAGAACCTTCTCCCGGCGATCCAGAATCTCGACAGGCTGCTCTGGATAACTGAGAGTAGGTCCGACCTCAATCTCCGAATGATCAAGCACATGGCTAGGGTCAGCCACGTACTGTCTCAACTGTGATACGTGGAACACGTTGTGGACCCCCACAAGTGTAGGTGGCAAGTCTAGCCTGTAAACCACGTCGCCGACTCTTCCGCTGATAACGAAAGGGCCGATGAAGCGCGGGCTAAGCTTCCCACCTCCACCAAAATGTATCGTACCACGAGTTGAAGATATCCATAGAAAAACCATGTCTCCGACCTAAACACAAGCAAGGTCTCAAATTAACTATGATAAACAAATATGATCAATAAAACACAAACAACAAACCTAATCTAATCCTACTCTAATCTGTACCTCAAACTCCAAGGGCCTTCGGTGGCTATCGGCCCAGTGCCGATGTCTGTCCTGTGCCACGCGAAGTCTGTCCCTGATGAGCTTTACCTTCTCGGCTCCGTCAACAACCATCTCTGGCCCCAGTAAAGCTCGCTCACCAACATCATCCCAAGATAAGGGTATACGAAACCTACGTCCATACAGAGCCTCTAAAGGTGACATCTCAATGCTGGCCTGGAAGCTGTTGTTGTAAGCAAACTCCACCAAATGAAGATGATCCTCCCAGGAGCCTCCAAAGTCCAAGACGTACGTCCGTAGCATATCCTCAAGTGTCTGAATAGTCCTCTCTGACAGTCCGTCTATCTGGGGGTGGTATGCGGTACTAAACTTGAGCTGAGTGCCCAAGCTAATCTGCAGACTCCTCCAGAAATGGGAAGTAAAGCGACTATCCCGATCTGAGACGATGCTGACCGGAACTCCGTGAATCCTGACTATCTGCCGCATATACATCTCCGCCAGTCTCTCTGTAGATGTACCCACCTTGAATGGCAAGAAGTGGGCCGATTTGGTCAACCTGTCAACGATGACCCAAATCGCGTCTTTCCCTTCTGGTGTACGCGATAATCCTGATACGAAGTCCATAGTGATATGCTCCCATTTCCACTCGAGAATGGGCAGCGGTTGCAATAATCCACCGGGCCTCTACATCTCCGCCTTGACCTGCTGACAGACCAAGCACCTAGCTACGAAGCGAGCCACCTCCCGCTTCATCCCGGACCACCAAACATGCTCCTTCAGATCTCGGTATATCTTGTTGGCACCAGGGTGTATAGAGTACTGAGATCTGTGGGCCTCCTGTATAACCTGCTCTATGAGCTCTCCGCTGGGCACACATAATCTGGAACCGTGCCTCAAGACACCATCCTCTACAAGAGAAAACTCGCCCTCCAGCAATCCTGCTCGAACCTGCTCTCGGAGACACCGCAGAGCAACGTCCTCAAACTGAGTCACCTTGATCCTCTCCACCAAGTCCGACTGAATCTGCATCCCCCATAACTGCATCTGTACTCCGGGCACGATCACCTCAATCCCAAGGCTCTCCAAGTCCGCAAGCAAATGCAAATCCATGGTCAAACACATGGCTGTCGGATACCTACTCAAGGCATCGGCAACCACGTTGGCCTTCCCTGGGTGATACTGAAGTAGGATGTCAAAGTCCTTCATCAACTCTAGCCATCTGCGCTGTCTCATGTTCAACTCCTTCTGAGTGAACACATACTTTAAGATCTTGTGATCTGTGAAGATCTCCACCCTCTCTCCATACAGGTAGTGCTTCCACAACTTTAAAGCAAATATCACCGCTGCCAGCTCCAGGTCGTGGGTAGGGTAGTTCTTCTTATGGGGACGTAATTGTCTGGAAGCATAGGCAATAACCTTCCCATGTTGCTGCAAGACGCAACCCAGTCCCTTCCCTGAAGCATCACTGTAAATAGTGAATCCACCTGATCCTGAAGGCAATGTCAGAATCGGAGCTGTCGTAAGCCGCTTCTTCAACTCATCAAAAGCTGTCTGACACTCCTCTGACCAAACATACTCAGTATCTTTCTGGGTCAACCGCGTCAACGGCTCTGCAACCCAGGAGAAATCCTGCATAAATCTCCGATAATATCCTGCCAGCCCCGGGAAACTCCTGATCTCCGCAACTGAAGTCGGTGCTACCCATGCCTCAACTGCTACAATCTTCTTAGGGTCAACTGAGATACCATCTCCAGTCACCACATGCCCCAAAAATTCCACCCGGTCCAAGAAAAACTCACACTTGGAGAGTTTTCCATAAAGCTGCTCCCTCTTGAGAATCTCTAGCACTATCCGTAAATGCTCCTCGTGCTCCTCCTTAGTCTTGGAATATACCAAGATGTCGTCAATGAACACCACCACGAACTTGTCCAAGTATTGGTGGAACACCTTGTTCATAAGGTTCATAAACACTGCTGGTGCAGTGGTTAGCCCAAACGGCATAACCAAAAACTCAAACTGCCCGTACCGCATCCTGAAAGCGGTCTTGGGAATATCCTCCCTCATCACCTTCACCTGGTGATATCCCGACCTCAGATCAATCTTGGAAAATACCCGAGCTCCGCTCAACTGGTCAAAAAGATCGTTGATCCGTGGCAGTGGGTATCTGTTCTTGATCGTGAGGTTGTTGAGTGCCCTGTAGTCAATACACATCCGTCCTGACCCATCCTTCTTCGGTACAAACAACACTGGTGCACCCCATGGCGATGAACTCGAATGGATGAAGTCCTTGTCCTGCAGCTCATCCACTTGCTTCTTCAGCTCCACCAGCTCACTGTTGTTCATTCGATAGACATGCTGAGAGATGGGTTCCGCTCCTGGAACCAAGTCTATCGAGAACTCTATGTCTCTGTCTGGTGGCAATCCCGGCAACTCCTCTGGGAAAACATCCATATACTCTGCTATCAAGGGGTGTGGAATCGTCTGCTCCTCAACCGAGACTCCATAGAAAACTCTGCTGCTCTGCTCTGCCTGACGTCTGGATTACTCGAACTCTGGCTCCCCCGGCGCTCTGAAGAGAACTCTACCCCCTCTGCAATCAATGCTGGCGTGGTGCCTGCTCAACCAATCCATGCCGAGTACTATATCGTAGTTCGACAATGGCATTACGAGCAGGCTCACCTCCAACTCATGACCTCCCAAGACAACACTCCGTCCCTTACAAATATCACGTACGAGGATAATGCCACCCCCGGTCGTGATCTTGTAAGTCCTAGGCAACGATTCAGCTATGATACCGTGTCTAATCGTAAACGATACAGATATGAATCTATACGAAGCACCAGAATTAAATAATGCAAAAGCTGGTCTGGAGTCGAGAAGAACCGAACCTGCGATCAGCTCTCCTATCGCCTCTGCATCCTCAGCTGCCATGGCGAAAGCTCGCCCCTGCTGGCCTCCCCTGGCCTACTGCTGGTGCTGCACAAACCGCTGCTGCTGAGTCGGCAACGGTCCCTTCTGCGGTCCCCCTGGAGCCTTGGCTCCTGCTCCTGCTCCCTGTGCTATCCTTCCAGTATACTGAGCGCAGTTCCTCATATGATGGTTCGCTGCTCCGCAAAGAAGGCATCTACCCAACCTCTTCCTGCACTCGTCCCACCCGTGCCCTGGCTTCTTACAATAAGCACAGGGGGTGGCCTGCTGCCTCGGTGCCTGCTGCTGCACCCTCTGCTGCTGATACTGCACTGGCTCCTGCCTCGGCTGCTGAAACTGCTGCGGCTGGAACCTCTGCTGCTGGTGGTGCTGCTGGTGCTGCTGCTGAAAGTGCGGCCTCTAGGCCGGTCCTCCGCTGCTGCTGCCTCCCTGGGAGACTCTCCCCCTCTTGACCCTAAGCTCAAGATCATCCTCTGCAGCTAGTGCGTCCACCAGAATCTCCTTAAATGTAGCGCTGCAGACGTTCTTGGTGTAGGACTTGACCTCCTTTACCAAGCCCTTCTGGAACCTCCGAGCCTTCGTCGTCTCCGACAAGTCCTCCATAAATCTGCTCAGGCGGCAGAACTCTCCTGCGTACTCCTCCACAGACTGGTTCCCCTGGACTAGGGCCTCGAACTGGGTCTCGAGGGCTCCCAGTGCTGCGTTTGGAAAGAACTTCTCCTTGAACAGCTTCTTAAATGCTGCCCAAGTCTGTCCTGCTGTGCCAACCCTCGGGTCGGTCTGGTACCATGTACGGGCCAGATCCTGCATCATACTGGCCGCTGCCCCTATCTGGAGCCTCGTCGGGATCTCAACCAGTCTGAAGATCTCCTCCATGTGCTCGATCCACTCATCAGCATATCGGATCCCCTCTGTCCCTCGAAAGTCTCTCGGGTGCATCTTCTGGAAGTCCTGGATGCCCTTCTCCCGTGGCTGTTGCGGCTGCGGGGCTGCCGCTGGCTGAGCTACAACTCTCTCCACTGCAGTCACTACCAGCTCAATGCCTCGAGTGAGCTCTGCCGTGTGTCTATGCTACTGGGTCTGCTGACCCTCCATCTACTGCCGGAAGAAAGCTAACAGCTGTACGGCGTCAACTGTCCCTGCAGGTGGCTGCTGCTGCTGAAGTACATCCGAAATCACCGGACTCGGCTCATGCCTCACAGCTGGTGGGGCTCCTCCAAAAACTGCTGAAACGCCTACCCCTGCTGGCCTGACTTGGGCTGCGGTACCAGTGGCTGGCTGCTGAGTGTGAGAGGTGGCAGACCTCTCCTCGGCATCCCCCTGGCCCTGGCGATGTGATCGTGTCTCGACCATCCTGGAGACACAGATCAAAAGAAACAATTGCTGAGAATGAGTCGAAATATCAAAGGAGGACAGTTTAAATTCAAAGGAAGACAATAAGCAGCAAAATTTTAGATATACGGAATCTGATAAAGAGTTTGTCCTAATGTGATTGAGTACTTTCAAAAAAAATTTCCTAATTCTACTGCAGGTTGTAGTGATATTCTAGTTCGAATACCACTATACTTCAAATCTAGACCTGCATGGGCCACCACTAAAAACGTGTCACGAGCCACACCCTAGAGTAAGGGCAACGAGACATGGGTACGTCCAGCCTATACCGCAGTGTCGGCAGTAGAACGCTGTCCTAGGTCACAACATCTAACAATATAAAGCTAAATAGTTTATACTCCCCGACTGGGGGTAACATAGCAGAAAGTAAACTCAATCACAACTAAGGCAGAAGATAAGATGGAATCATAGATAGATAAGCACTGCTGAAATGAAAGGAAATCCCAAGTACAAACAGAGAGTCTAAGTGTCTAAGATAAATACATAACCCAATCCAAGTATCAATATATACAATCATCCAGAATGAATATAAATAAAGACATCCTAGTCTAGAGGAGTGTCGTCCACAGCTAAGGGCTCCTGCAGCTGGTCCAAGTCTATACTATCATCTAGGATAGCCCCATAATAAGTGGGCCAGCCAGCCTCGTCCTCATTCTCTGTAATATTTCAACAGGTCCAGTCAGGACATGAGCGAGCACAATACATCTCAACAAGTCATAACATGAAAGGAAGTATAATCATGCTAGAGAATAAAATACAAAAAAATGAAGAATAGCATAATGTAAGAGAAAGAGACAGTAAGTAAATATCTATGATATATAAAAGAGAGATAGTGCTAGTGATTTAGAGTACAGACGAACATGTGAATGTCTTAGGACTGATTCATGACTACACAAAGAGTGATTCATGACTATACTACTTTGGATATTTATTCACATGACCATTCATACTCTCCCGTACCCCAATCAATACATAAGGATCCAGTCAAGTTACGTTAAGATTCGTGACTAAACTACTACCCGTATAGGGTGATTCATGAATTGATTCGTGAAGGCTCGGTGATCATGAGGGTACATGAGTCACTAGCTGATTTCCGAAGATTCGTGATAATAGAAGCATAAGATACGTGATGTAAGTGAAACACACATGAGACAAAAGTATCTGATGCTCCTGAGAAGGATAACATCTCATGAAGGGATCCATATAGTACTAATCCGTGTTCCATCGTGTCAGCATCAAGTAAGATAGTCTAAAGCAGGAATATAATCCTAAACATGATATGAAATGATCAGAAAATGTACTCGCCAGCTATCTGAATGTCCAAGATGAATATACTGTCCGAGGAGTGGTGTCTGGCTCCTAATCAGAACAGCACAAGTCACAACAAGTCTAAAATGATAAAATGAATCTCTACTATGCATTCTACATGAGTCTAGGTCAAACTAGGTCAAAGTCAACTCTTGGTAAACCCTGGTCAACCAAGAAGTCAAACCTTGGTCAACTATGGTCAAACTAGGTCTAACAAGTCTAACTAGGCTTAACCAAGACTAAACAGTCTAACTAAGCCCCCACTAGTCTAATAGACACACATAGGCCAATACCACATATATACCTATAACACTTATCACACATGAATGTATATGTATATCCTTATATACATATAGGTATGTGCCTAGCACATGAGCTATCACCTATCTAGAGATCCCATAAGCTACTCTACCACCACTCATATACAATTAGGCTATTATAACTATCGACCCACATATATATATATATAAAAAAAAAAATATATATATATATATAATCACATACATACATATATTAGGAATTATCTATATGTATATATATAGGATACAATATGTGTGTGTGTGGATAGAGGAGGAATGTGTTGACAGGTAAGGTAATGTGTGTATGAGTTGAGGGTGTGTGTGTAAAACCTAGAACTTGTGTGTGTGTATGGGTATTAGTATTCTCAGGAATGTGTCACAGCGAATTGTTCTCAGGATATGCAATTGACAGTGGCAATGTTACATGTAATTGAGTTCCAGATTTCAGGAAAAAGGAAAAAGGAAATCAACCATTGAAACCTACACTAATCTCAAGTTTGATGAAAACACAGGGATCAATTTAGCCTCTAATTAATAGTGTAAAGAAATCAGTCAATTGCAAAGGAAAGAAAATCAAAATAGTGCATTCTCAGATTCTTGAAAAACAGGAAATAGATTTATGAACTCATTTTCAGACCAAATCAAATTGAATTTCCACATACAATCTCAGATTTCATAAAACAGTACAATATTCTGATAAAACAGTAATTCTCAGATTTCATTTGTGTGCAGGACATGTATGCAGTGACCTATCCAGGAACTGAAACATGTGTGTGTCATTAGTGCAGGAAATGACAGGAATTCATGTGACAGTGCAACAAGGAATGGAAACCAAATCTCAGAAAATGTGACAGGTAGTGCAATCTCAGGATTCACATCCAAATCAGTAAAATACTAATGAAGTTCTCAGGTTTTCATGTAAAATGTTTCATGCCAATCTATCTCAGGTTATGAAAAGAAAACACAGGAATGTGTGCAGTGTGCTGTGCTCAGGAAAAACCTGTGTGTGGTTCATAAGTTCTAAGGTGACAGTGCGAGCATGGGATTTCTCAAGAATCGACAGTGAAGAGCTAATGTAGCATTCAAAACCCAAATGATATTCCCACATGAACCAACACAATTCCTATACAACATATATAATTAGGTGAAAGTTATCAAGAAAATTGGGATTAGAATCATCTCAGGCTTTCATGGAAAATCATGTTTCAGTGATGACAGTTCCTCTTAATTCCAACTCGAATTCCCTTACAAACAATTATACACAACACATGAATCTCCTATATCCTATCATGATTTTTAATGTATAGTGAAATTAATCATAACATAATATATGATATTAAGCATTTGAATGAAATTCGAAATAGTAGTCAGTGATACCCTCACTGATATTATGTATCAGTCAACCTAGCATTTCCCAATCCTACTCGATTATCCCATCATAACAAATAAATTACACAATCAGAGATTAGTGGATGTGATTAGGACTTAATTCAGGAATCAATTAGTCACAGGATAGATAACAAAATAAAAAAACAAACCAACTAGGAACCATCTCAGGAAAATGTTAATAGTGTTATTCTTGAAGGAATCATAACTCATGCCAAAATCTCTGGGTTAGACATCCTACAGTCCTAAACAGGGTATTTGATGTGTAGTAATTAAAACCTAATATAATACATGCTATAACTCATTAAATGAAATTCAAACAGGAATAAAAACAGTGAAACAATCACTGATACATGACAGTATCAGAATAATTGGGGAATTCCATTCGACTATGAAATATCGTTCAATAATCCATGAAACAGGTTGGTAACTAATATCAAATGGGTGCACGTGTCATACCCTCAGTTTCGTGTCTACAACCACTAGACACAAGCGTCCAGACCATCGCACACACGCACACGAGACTGCACGAGCTCGGTTGGCCTGTGCACATGTCCACACGCACACGACACACCACCAAGTGACACGAGACTTGGGGAGTGTCGTGTCAGACACTGCCCCAAGCTCCACGTCCATTGGCACGCGCCTACGTGTCCTGTATGAGTCGCACGACCCTGCGGGTAGCAGGACAGTGCGTCCAGGCGCGCGCGACCGTGTCCGTGAGTCCATTGTGACTCGGATACGACTCAAAACCACCATAGTAAATCAAAATCGCGTAAGTGACATCAAAATGAGAATTTCTATTCAAACACAATTTGAAAACTCGAACGAAATGCCAGAAATGCCCTTTGTGGCATTTCGTCGAACACCTGCGCATGCCACTGATACGTATCTGATACGGACACGTACAAGACACGAAAAATAGAAAATCCTATACCTACAGAACCAGGACACCTAGGGCTAGATGAATATGCAATTTAAACCTAGTTTTAATGGGTGGAATAGAATGTACCTATGGGTGTTCTTCAACACAAAGAGTCTCTTCCTAGGAGTTCTTCAAAGTCACCAAAAATCTCCAAATTGATGCAAATATGAGATTTGACTCCACCATCAGCAAGAAAACATTGATTAGATCATAATGGAAGAAATCCCAATCAAAAAGGAGTCCTATTGATTAAACTAGGAAAGAATTTAATGAAGGCTTACCTATTTCTTATGAAAATGAAGAACTAATAAAGAAAGAGGCACAAATCCCCATAGAGACATTATATAGGCAAGGGGGGTCTTGGCTGGACATAATAGTTAGGGTTAGGGTTTTTAGGTTTCATCCTATGGCTAGGATTGAATCAAGGCTAATGGGTGGCCTAGAACAAAGGGTTCTATCCTAGTTTCTTGCAAATCACTTAACCATAACTAAACTTGACTTAACCCCTTAACCAAACCATCTAATTCTCAAAGTGGCTTACTAAGTTAGTTATGACCCATCTAGGTTAGGTCCAATCTAGGTTAGGCTAACCAAATCACAAGGCAATAATTATATTAGTATTTAAATCATATCATTCAATTAAATTATTTAAAAATTCCTAATAATATATATTAAATTCAAATAATTCAAAAATATCCTCAAACTAGAATTGTGGTAGTGACAATTGCCCAGATCAAATCAAATCAAGCAAATTGGACACGTGGTAGGGTATCACAAATCACAAATATTTATGACAATCAACATTTATTGCCCACAGAGATTTGATGTAATCCACATTAATTACCTAGATTTGCTAAAATCAGAATTAATGGCCCAGATTAATTGATCCTTAACCGCCGACTTCTCAAGGAGGCAATCATTACAAACCCTAATGATCATACCCCCACTTCTATAAATAGCAAGGTGCCATTCCCTTGTAAACCCTGGTGAAATCAGGAGACAAGAGCGGAGAGAAAAAGAAAGGGAACACTACGGAGGCATCCAGAGATCTAGGGAGTCTCCCCACACGTCCAAGAGCATTTTTTCACCAGAGCCAAGGCTACGTCTGATCGTCCAAGGAGTAAGGCAGTGCTGTCGTCGCTTTTCCGAGCCTCTATCGTCACCCCCCAGAATCAAAAATAAAAATTGTACTTAGATTTCTGTACCTAGATTTTCGTCCCTAGGCTTTCTTTGTACGAGCGAGTTTGTATTGTGAAGTAAAAGTCCAGTCCTCCGATATAATTGTTCTGTTCTTTTATAATCAATGGCAAATACGATGGCGACTCTGCTGGGGATAAACTTCTCTACGGCTGAGGAGTTGGTGACGCAATCGGATGCAGCCAAACTTGGCTCCACACAACAGAAGATGGTCGTCCGCTTCGACCAATAGGCGTTTGAAGAAATGCTCTCCGACGGGAGCGCTGTCCCGGTCCAGAAGCGAACCCGTACAAAGAAAGCTCGCAGGGAGTGGAGGCCAAAATCATT
The DNA here is from genome assembly GCA_029216955.1 of Iris pallida. Classification (NCBI taxonomy): domain Eukaryota; kingdom Viridiplantae; phylum Streptophyta; class Magnoliopsida; order Asparagales; family Iridaceae; genus Iris; species Iris pallida. The sequence continues at coordinate 1,371,158 of JANAVB010002394.1, read as the reverse complement.
TGCTCCTCCCCAAGCTCTGGACGAAGTACCCTCTGCTGCCCAAGACGGCGAAGGCGACTCTCATACGGCCCCACTTCAAGCTATAGATGACTCTGATGTCCCTAAGTCCTGCTGAGGAAAGCACTACGATGCTGGACTTGCAGGGGAAAAGAGTGATTCTATGTGCCCCAGAAAGAAGCCGAACAAAGGCACTAGCCGCAGGCTGAACATTCATGCAGCCAAGACTGCCAGCCGCATGCATGATGTTCATACGGCCAAGATTGCCAGTCGCACGCATGATGTCCATGCGGCCGAAATTGCCAGCCGGATGCAGAATACCCATGCGGCCAAGATTTCCAGCCGCATGGAGAAGACTTATACGGCCGAGACTTCCAGCCGCATGAAGAAAGCCCATGCGGCTACGATTGCCAGCCGCATGAAGACTGTTGATTCCAACCGCATGCTGTCTGCTCCATGCGGCTCAGGATCAGTCTTTGATCGCCTCTCCTATGGTCCAGATCTCTCATGCTCCCGAGAAAATATGTCTGACTCTCTGCAGCACCACTTAGACTCTTCCTACTATGTGCCCTTATGCACTACAGTGAAGAAGTCTAGGACAGCGCGAGCTTGGCACGCTCAGCCCGCTGTCCCGACCTCTGACCATCCGAGCGCTCTACATACTATTATGCGGGCCTCTGATGGAAAGTTGTACAGAACCATTCGAGTCCAGCCTCCGGCGGCAAACGGACAGAGTTGTTCCCAAAAGTCTCCCAAAACCCAGGGAGCAAATATGGTCGTTCCAGACCCATCTGACTTGCGTGAGGTTATCCTCCACAAGCGCAAGGAAAGAGAAGAGGCCTCGGTGTGCAAAGAGTCCTCCCCAGGACATCACTGCACCCAAGTCATTGTCAACTGCTGTTGCAACAACGCGACGGTACGAGAAGACCGACAGTCCGTCTTCCAAAGATTACAACAGTCGAGCTCAGATGATGAGGCACCTCCCGTTGTCTCCTGCAACTCTACTCAAAAAATCTCTGCCGATGGGAGAAGGAAGAAGATAAACGTTTCCAGTCCGAAGATTTCAACCATTATGACTAAGAAACTGTCGTCTAAACGGTTGCCCACCACCAAAGTTTTCCAAGGTACCCGTTCAAAGATAAAATCTGCTACAGTGGGGAGATTCATCATCTACATCACTGGAGGTTGCTGGAACTGGGGGTAGCACTCCTCCGAACATCCACGACAATCCGATGTTCCAATGAGACGAGCCCGGGGAAACAACTCTTCCATCAAATACAGCAGGTGCCGACGTCCCCGAGGACGTCCACGACTCTCAAGACGAGGCAAGCTCGGAAGCTGGGGGTACTATTCCTTCTGAGTCCGAACCAGAGGAGAACATTCCTACATACTCGGATGACTTCTCGGTACAGGGATATGATTCGGAGGGCACGTCATCCACCGTCCCTTCCACTTCTACTCATGTAAGGACGACATTCATGACAAACGATGAACAAGATGGTCCCAGTAATCGGTAATGTATCGACACTCTGGAGGCCATACTGCACACTTTGGTCAAATCGGTGGACGAGATCAAAGTAGCCCTCCCTACTCTGCAAGGTGGGACGCTTGACCAAACTAACTTGGGTCCCGCGGTCAATGCAGACTCGAACTCAGCGGCACCAAACCTGGGCAATAATCCTTCTGAAATGTCGGCTCCTACCGATACAGACGAGGCCAGGAGGCTAGAAGAGAGGTCCAGGAGCTCCGGGCCATGTTCCATGCTCGAGAAAACTGCCAAGACCTCGGGATACGACAACCGTATCCTGCTGCATGGAGAGATGTTCCCTTTCCACCAAAGTATAAACCATTCCACATTAATCTATATGATGGGAAGACATCTGCAAGCAGTTATATCACTTACTTCGAGGTCACCACTGACCATCTGCCCCATGATGATGCCATCCTTACACGATTATTCATCGGGGCATTGGAAGGAGTCGCCTTCGACTGGTACCGTAACCTGCCAGACAACTGCATCCACTCCTTTGCCCGCTTCAAGTGCATGTTCTTGGAGAGATTCTACAAAGTAGGACATGACGTCACAATGTCCACCCTCATGGACGTCGTTCAAGGGGAGAAAGAGCTGACAATAAACTATATTGAGCGATTTTGCCAAACCTTAATGAAGTTGCCGTCAGGTAATCCGGATTCCTCCTTGATTGAAATTTGCCAAAAGAGACTGCTCCCAACAATCAGCCTCTGGATGGGTGAAAGTCAATTCAAGGACTGGAAGACGTTCATCATCAGTGCCACTAGCACCGAAGACAGGTTGAAGAAGGCTCGCCAACTGGGATTGCACATCTCGGAGGGAGAGGACAAGGGCAAGCGCCCTAATACCAACAATAATGGTGGTAACTCCTCCATCAATCGGGACAACAAGGGTAAGCAGGCTATGGTGGCCGACACAGCCCAGAAACCTAAGTCAAAACCAGCAGACAAGCAATGGCCGCAAATGACCTACTCCTTCGATGACGGCCATGTCAAGCCCATCTTGGACATGCTCATACAAGGACATAGAATTCAGCTCCCTCCACCAAGACGGGAACCTCGACCGGCAGAAATGGAGAACCCAAAGTACTGCCATTACCACCGCTACATCCACCATGCTACACACGACTGCTACCAACTGAAGCGATGCATCCAACATCTCATCGATTCGAAGGCTCTGGCCATTGATTTTGAGGAGGTAACCATGGCAGCCAACATGGTGTCCGTACAGTTTGGCAGCTTCCCTCCGACAGAGACTCAAGACGGCGTGATACCCATCCCTCGGGCGATAATAGAGATTGCTAATCTTCCACCTCCTCGAGATCAGGCTACTGGTCTAGTACCCCTTACCACGTCACGAGGGGAGGTCATATGGGTCCATCCAGACTTGGTACCTGAAGTGACTCAGTCCACACAACCCTCCATTGGCAAGAAGGGGAGCAGAAAGGTCAGATCCTGCCGCACAATCTCGACAGATGTCGAGGAAGCCGCAGCTGTCGTTACTCGATCTGGTGCTCAATCCCAATCTACACCGAAAAACTCGGCTGAAGATCATCAGCCGGCTACTGCTGACATTCTAGGACCTTCTCAAACTTTGACGACCGACAAGCCTAGGTCGAAGGAGACTCGCTTTGACAAATCCCTCCGAAAAGAGGCACCTCATGGGCTGGAAAGGCCCTACAACTTTGACATCTTGGCACAATTGGCCAACACACCGGCCAAATTGTCATTATACGAGCTCGTGTGACTCTCCAAGGATGTTTGTGCGGCCTTAAGCGATGCACTCCAGAACGCCGACGCATATCTAGCTCAGGTCAATCTCACATGAGAGAGCCCGCCTGCAGATCTCTAAGACAGCGCTTGCACAGGAGCGATGCCCAACATTGTCTTCACTCCACAGGACATGCTCATCAAAACCAACCTGCACGATCTTCCGTTATATTACACTGGATACATCGGCGATGTAAAGGTGGATCGGATGCACATTGATCCTGGTTCTTCCATAAGCATCATTTCGAAGGGTCTATTACACCATCTTCGTATTCTTATACATCGCCTGACGCCAACAAGCACCGCCATCAGCGGTTTTAATTCGGGCAGGAGCTACCCTATTAGGAAGATTCGCTTGAAGTGCCAAATTGGCGATCTTCAGTCAGAAGTGACCTGTTACGTCTTAGATGCGGACACTTCCTACAATATCCTCCTGGGGCGCCCTTGGATACACGATTACATGATCGTGTCTTCCACGTTGCACTAGTGCTCCAAGTATGTCGACAAATACGGCTTCGTGAGGATGGAATTTGTCGACATCGATCCCTTCAAAGGGGTCGAATCCTACTACTCAGACTCCTACTTATACGAAAAGTCGAAAAGGCACCTTGGTGAAGGAGATATGCAATCTCGAACTGAGACGGCCACAGGATCAGAACAACCTCTGACGATCCACCTCCAAGCCCGCAAACCTAGCAAGTCCGTACCCCTTACGGCCGCTCTGCGTAAGGATGAAATCATTCTCTCAGCACAAGAGGGGCAAATAATAATCCGACTGCCAAGGTCCGACCAAACACCAAGACACACGACGGAGCCACTGACAATCAGACTACCTAGAGTCGGCCAGCCACGAACGGAGAAGCTTAATCCCTATGACAAACAAATGACGATACGTCGTCCCAAAAAGAATCGTCAGCCCGACGCAAAGTCTGGGGCTTCTAGCGAGCCAACCACTCCCTGCCCAACATCGAGTACCAAACTGGGGGTTGCTAGTTTGCCAATGACTCCACCAGCGGAACCTCTGATGATCAACTTGCCCAAGTCATCCTCTCAGTCTTCATTTATACAGGGGTGGCCGAAGAAGAACCAGAATTGGCCAAGTATGTGGCCGCTCACACTGATGTTCCATCCGTAGATGATGTAATCCCGCTAGAAAAGATACCTTTCTTCATCAATAAATGGCTATCTTTGAACTACATCGAGCTTAATAAGCTTTGTACAATGTATGCTATAGAACACGGTATAGGCACTCACCTACATATACAGGTAACAAAGTTTACACCACAAATCAACTTACTCCCGTGGAAGACGCTTACCGCATAATCGAAGGAGGGGACCATCCAATCATCTTCGGTCGAAAGAATAATCCACAGCCCTTCACCATTGAAGAAGTCGATCTCGAATCCGACGCCGGAAGACTGCCTCTCTATCTATATAGCCCCCAATCCAATTATCTCATGCAAGAACAGGGGTATGATCTGGAGACTACACTAGGTTTGAACTACGGTACTGGTCGACGATTACCTTTAAAGTCGCCGGTCCCGGCTGGCAAACCACAGGACTACTACAACAAGACCCGATACGGACTAGGATATGTTACGCCTGCAATGACCCCTGAAAGTTTCGATGAGGAATGCGACTGGCATTCACACTCAACTGGATCACCAACTTCTGATTCGGATATCAGCATCGGGGATGTATTCAGGCAAGTCATGTCTGTCAATATGGCATTCGTTGATGCTTACGAAGAAGGTGAAGACTTTCCTGAACTCCTCGAATTAGAGCCGTGGGCCCAACAGCTGGATGCACAATGGGAGAAGCGGTTTGAACAGAGAGAGCCCCTACTGAAGATGAGGTCATGCAAGTGGATCTCTGTAGCGACTCTTCTCTAAAATCAATCTTCGTTAGTAAAAGCCTGACAGACGAATAGCGAGAATCGCTACTAGAACTCGTCAAAGAATATATTGATGTGTTCGCCTGGAACTATGAAGACATGCCAGGGCTAAACCCCGATGTTGCTCTTCACAAGCTCAACATTCGACCAGATGCAAAGCCAGTCAAACAACAGCAACGACGCTTCCGCCCAGGCATCATGGATGCGATCGAAGCCGAAGTCAACAAACTGATAGCCAGCGGCTTCATTCGTGAGGAACAACATCCGGACTGGGTCGCCAACATAGTATCGGTCCACAAGAAGAATAGGTAGATTCGAATCTGCATCGACTTCCGTAATCTGAACGAGGCGTGTCCCAAAGATGAGTTCCCCCTCCCTATCACAGACATCATGATTGACAACACCTGCGGCTTTGAACGTATGTCGTTCATGGATGGCTTCTTGGGGTACAACCAAATTAAGATGTCTCCCGACGACGAAAAGCATACATCATTTCGAACACCAATAGGCACGTTCTGCTACACAGTCATGCCTTTCGGTTTAAAGAACGCTGGCGCCACCTATCAAGAGCTATGAGCATCATTTTTAGAGACCACTTGCACAAAACAGTGGAAAGCTATGTTGACGACATCGCCGTCAAAAGTCGTTCTAAAGAAGATCATCTGCATGATCTAAGGACAGTGTTCGACCTGATGCGAGCGCACAATTTGAAAATGAACCCCACGAAATCCTTCTTGGGCGTATCCAGCGGAAAGTTCTTGGGTTTCATCATCACCTCCCAGGGTATCCACGTAGACCCTGAGAAGACGAAGGCAATCATGGAGATGAGTCCCCCGAGAAATCTTCGAGAACTCCGAGGCCTTCAAGGGAGGTTAGCTTACATCAGGAGGTTCATTTCCAACCTCTCCGGACGATGTCAGCCATTCACCCATCTCATGAAGATGGGCATCTCATTCGTATGGGATGAAGAATGCCAACGTGCCTTCGACAGCATCAAAGAATATTTGTCGAACCCTCCAGTCCTGGTAGCCCCGGTTGCTGGGAAACCATTCCTGCTCTATGTACGAGTAATGGAGCATTTCCTCGGCGCTCTGCTAGCACAAAACAAAGATGTAGGCCATGAACAAGCTATATATTATCTCAGCCGAATGATGATCGGGCCAGAGCACCGATATACCGCCGTAGAGAAGGAATGCCTCGCCCTAGTGTTCGCCATTCAAAAGACGAGACACTATGTCATGGGGCAAACCATACATGTGATATCATGAATCAACCCCCTCAGGATCCTCATGACTAAACCAGGGACACTCAGCTCTCGCCTCGCTATATGGGCAATATTACTGTCCCCCTACCATATGATCTCCGTCCCGCAAAAGCCTGTTAAAGGTCAAGCTCTGGCAGACTTTTTAGCAGCCCACCCAGGCTCGAAGTCAGCCAGAAAATACGAATAAATCCCAGATGAGATTGCCGACTCGCATGCGACCTCTCACGATGACATATGGCGAATGTTCTTCGATGGTGCTTCAAGGACCAGACCCAAGGGCAATATCATCGTCGAAATCGGGGTGGTACTGATTTCTCCTTCCGGACTGGTGATCAATCGCGCTTACTCCCTCACGGAACCTTGCTCTAATAATGTGGCCAAGTACAACGCTTTAGTCATTGGCCTCCAACTTGCAAGAGAGCTGGGGGTAGAATATCTTGAAGCATACGGCAATTCACAGTTAATCGTCAATCAGATCCGAGGTTCATACGAAGTCCGCCATGAAGACATGATCCCCTATCACCAAATAGCGATCAACATTATCTCGTCATTTGAAGGGTTCTTCATCGAACACGTCCCCAGACTCCAAAATATCGAAGCCGATGCCCTAGCTAGGCCATGAACTAGTCTGTCCCAAAAACAACGTTCAATTCGTGGTGAGTCATTCTGCTCAGACGATCGATGAAGTACCAGACTGGAGACAACCATTCATAGACTTCGTAGTCTATGACATCTTGCCCGAGAACCCAAAGGAAGCCACCTCTATCAGAAGGTATTCTCTCAGATTCTTCTACGATACAGAGACGAAAATGCTGTATCGTCGATCTTACGATGGATTATTGCTTTGATGTCTGTCAAACGCAGAAACCAAAGAAGCCGTGCACGAAGCCCGTGACTGTGTCTGCAAGGCCCATCAGCCTGGCCCAAAATTGCAAGACCGTCTTTGCCAAATGGACTACTACTGGCCCACGATGGTAGCAGATGCGATAGACTATGCAAGAAAGTACAAAGCATGCCAAGTCCATATGGACTTCATCCACCAGCCATCCGAATTTCTACATCCGACAGTGGCGTTCTGGCCATTCGAAGCATGGGAAATGGATATCATCGGTCCGATTACTCCACATTCTTCCCGAGGACATTGCTTCATATTCGCAATCATGGATTACTTCTCCAAATAGGCGGAAGCTGTTCCGCTTGTAGAACTAAAGACTTCAAACGTGATCAGCTTCCTCAACCATCACGTCATCTATCGCTTTGGACTGCCCCGAAGGATCATCCACGATAATGGTCTGCAGTTCGCAAGCTACGCCTTCTATCGGTTCTGCGACAAGCACCACATCCAGAATGTTGCTTCGATGCCATATAATCCGGCAGCAAATGGGTTGGCAGAAGCATTCAACAAAACCATCATTAAGTTGCTCAAAAAGTTTGTATCATCCAACAAATACGACTGGGACGAGAAGCTTGGTGAATGCTTATGGGCATACCGTACTACAGTCCGAACGGCCACTGGGAACACACTATTCTCCCTGGTGTACGGGAGTGAGGCAGTTCTCCCATTGGAGACTCAAATACCCTCGCTCTGCGTCGCCCTCACTTACCAATTAACGACGGACGATAACTACCATCGCCGGCTACAAGAATTGGAGGCCTTAGATGAAAAGTGCCTATTGGCTCATCAACAAATCGAGCTATACCAAGCACGCATCTCCGGAGCCTTCAATAAGAAAGTTAAAATCAGAACATTCCAAGTGGGCGATCTCGTTCTGATAGTTCGGAGGCCGATGGTTATGACTCACAAAACCACCGACAAATTCCAGCCAAAGTGGGAAGGTCCATTATCATTGAGGCTGTATTCTCCAACGGTGCTTACCGCCTCGCAAAACAAAACGGAGACTTGCTCATGTTGCCCGTCAGCGGCAAGTTCCTGAAGAAATATTATGTCTAAACGACGTGCTCAAAATCCAAGATTATTGAGTTATGTACCCTTCGGTACCGCTGAACTCACATTCACAAAACCCCAGATTGTTGAGTTATGTACCCGCCGGTACCGCTGAACTCACGTGCTCCAAATCCCAGATTATTGAGTTATATACCCGCCGGTACCGCTGAACTCACATCCACCAAATTCTAGATTATTGAGTTATGTACCCACCGGTACCGCTGAACTCACATTCACAAAATCCCAGATTGTTGAGTTATGTACCCTCCAGTACCGCTGAACTCACATTCTCCCTCCATATCCCAGATTGCTGAGTTATGTACCCTCCAGTACCCCTGAACTCACGCTTTTCCTCCAAATATCCCAGATTGCCGAGTTATGTACCCGCAGGTGCCTCTGAACTTATATTCTGGTCACTCTTTTAGGTAGTAAGTCATGTATGATCATACCTCTGAACTTATTTCTCTGAAAGAGCTCCTCCCTCATGATCCACTACCCGCACTCTCAATGCACAAAAAGGGTAACAGATCCACAAAATTCCCAAAATGACCATGTCGATGTTACCTCTGAGTCGTCTCATTTTCGCCAAAAACAAATCACCCCTCTACATAGAACTTCCATGTCCTCATTACCTCTGAGTCGTTCTATGTACCCCTTCATGGAGCCCACTCCTACCACGTCCTTATTACCTCTGAGTAGGAAGGCTGCATCGAAGAAACCCTCATGCTTGCCATGTCCTCATTACCTCTGAGTAAGTATGTTGGTTCCCTTCCAACTTATTATCTGTATCTAGAACCAGGGTACGCCAAGGATAATAGGTCCACAAAAAGTCTCCTATTAGGGCAACTACTACGAGCAAAGAATAGAGCAAATGTGGTCTGTTCAAAATCAGTTACATTCACACGACTACATCTCATGAGCAAGACAGAAAAGTTTTCTATTAATTCATTCAGACAAGAAGGAAAAAAGATTACAATGATGTCCAAAAGAAGCAAAACACAAACTGCAGCTAAAGACAGACAGAAATATCAAGACAAAAAAAATAGATATTTATGAGAGCCCACGAATCCTAGTTGCGAGGGCGCATATACCAATCCATCAACCATTTTGCACATGAAGGATGTACTTGAGCAAAATCCTCGTTCAAAGTAGGAAGATCAGAACTCCCAGTACTACCGCCATCAGACTGGGGCTCCTCCTTTACAGCAATGGGCGTCAGCTCTCCTTTCTGTTCCTCCACTTCTGGTGTTACCTCCTCATTAACAAGCGATGATTCTTGTTTAAAAGGGGGTGGAAACTCTTCCTTCGCGATGATCTCAGCCTTCGGTAGGGTTGCTACAAGAATTAAAGATAAAAAAAAAAAACAAAGTCAAAAGATGGTCAGGGCCTTATGCGGTACAGTCCAAAAGGGAGCTCATGCGATTTTGTTCAAAGGAGCTCCATACGGTTCAGTTTACGAAGTGTTCATGTGGCCCACTAAGACAACTCCCATACAGCTCGGACATGGGGTATACCCCCATGCGGTTCGGTTATGGGACATGTATGCGGCCCATACAATTCGAACAGTTTGCATTAAAGGCTTGTGCATAAAGCATGCAACAGAGCCGTTGTTAGGGTTTCGAAGCATATAACTTTCCCAAATCCTTACCCTTAACAGCAGGATGAACGTCGGAATGAGCTTTGCGTGCCGCAGCTGACGTCGAGGCCACGCCCTTACCCTTCGCTACAGTCTTCGTCGCAACCTTGGAGGACTTAGGAGCCATTGCTGATGATCAGAGAAGGAAGACGAAGACAAGAAAGCTAGGACAAGAGCAGAAAGTAAAGAAGACTTTCTTCCAAAAACACGCTGATATTTATAGGCGGAGCCGATAGACCGACGTATCGATCCATGTGCAGTGTAACCGACTCTTTGGTTATCAAGGCGATCCGACTATTCAAGGCTAAACTCTTCGGATCCCGCCCCAAAAAGTGGCTTTGAATCTGACAGCAAATCAAAGGCAATCAATGCAAAGATTTGCACACGTGGTATAAAGACGTGGCAATGAGCTTATGCGGCTCAGATGGCCATGCGGCTGAGGAGGCCATGCGGCTGAGACATCCTTGCGGCCAGAACATCCTATGCGGCCCGAAGAGTTTTTACATGGCCATGCTTCTTATTCAAAGTATTTCAATTTTATAAATTGAAAACTTTAAAGGGGGTCTTGTAGAAGCATAGAAAAGAATAAAGAAAGGCCTATGCGGCTCCGATAGAAAGGTCCCCATGCGGCTCAGGATCTCCATGCGGCTCAGATGTCCATGCGACTCAGGAGTCCATGCGGCTCAAGGGTCCATGCGGCTCGGATAGTTTCATGCGGCCCAGGAAGAAGCCACGTGGCCTTCAACAGTTCTTCTCTCGATATTCGGCTGCATTTAAATGCCCTAACGGCTGCTCTGATAATGACAGCTATGACAGCTCTGACATAAAGACGCACTAATGACTGAAATGATGGCGTGTCCCTAGGAAAGACGAGAAAATCTCCTTACAACTGGCAAAATCCAACAAGTCCCGAGGTCACTCCATGCGGTTGCTGCAGTTATGCGGTCGCCCACTTCATACGGCTTCCTATCCCCATGCTGTTGCCCATCTTCATGCGACTGCCCATCCCTATGCGGCTGCCTATCCCCATGCGGCTGTCCATCCTCATGCGGCTGCATATTTCATACGACTGAGAGGACCACCCATATGCGGCTCTGCCAGGACGGTCCAGTTGAGACACGTGGCTACACGTGGCAGTCTTATCTTCCCTAGAATTATGGGTTTAATAAATCCTAACAAAAGCAGATTTATTGCGATCGTCATAATTGCCCAGATCAAATCAAATCAAGCAAATTGGACACGTGGCAGGCTATCACAAATCACAAATATTCATGGCAATTAACATTTATTGCCCACAAAGATTTGATGTAATCCACATTAATTATCTAGATTTGCAACAATCAGAATTAATGGCCCAGATTAATTGATCCTTAACCACCGACTTCTCAAGGAGGCAATCATTGCAATCCCTAATGATCACACCCCTACTTCTAAAAATAGCAAGGTGCCATTCCCTTGCAAACCCTGGAGAATTCAGGAGACAAGGGCGGAGAGAAAAAGAGAGGGAGCACTACAGAGACATCCAGAGATCTAGGGAGTCTTCCAACACGTCCAAGAGCATTTCTTCACCAGAGCCAAGGCTACGTCCGATCGTCCAAGGAGTAAGGCAGAGCTGCCGTCGCTTTTTCGAGCCTCTATCGTCACCCCCAGAATATAAAATAAACAATTGTACTTAGATTGTTGTACCTAGGTTTTTGTCCCTAGGCTTTTTTTGTACGAGCGAGTTTGTATTATGAAGTAAAATTCCAGTCCACCGATATAATTGTTCTGTTCTTTTATAATCAATGGCAATCAGTAAGAGGCTTACCTGAAATAACTTTTAAGAAAGATACGATCTGTACTGATTGTGAGAAGAATAAGGCATCTAGATCATCTTTCAAATTAATAAATGATGTAAGTACCTCTAGACCCCTGTAATTAATTCATATGGACGTGTTTGGACCAAGTAGAATCGCTAGTCTTGGCGGAAAGCTTTATGCTTACGTGATAGTCGATGACTATTCATGATATACTTGGGTTTAATTTTTTGGAAATAAGAATGAGGCCTTTTCTGAGTTTGTATCTTTCTGTAGGAAGGTACAAAACGAGAAAGGATTCATGATTACTCGTGTTTGAAGTGATCATGGAGAAGAATTCGATAACCATGAATTCAAATCTTACTGCAATTCAAATAGATTATCTCATGAATTCTCTTGCCCCAGAACTCCTCAGCAGAATGGAGTTGTAGAAAGGAAGAATAGAACTCTCGGTGATATGGCAAGAGTTATGCTTAATCAGTACAATCTTCCTAAGTACTTTTAGACAGAAGCTGTCTATATAGCATGCCATGTATTGAATAGAGTTCTTATTAGACCGATCTCTAAAAAGATTCCTTATGAATTATGGTCAAATAGAACCCCTAATATCAGCTACTTCAAGGTCTTTGGTTGTAGATGTTACATTATAAATACAAAAGACAACTTGGGAAAATTTTGATGAAAAAGCTGATGAAGGAATTTTCTTGGAATATGCGACAAAAAGCAAAGGATACAAAGTATTCAACAAGAAATCACTTATTGTTGAAGAATCAGTCAATGTCAAGTTCGATGAGCTAAATGTAAAAAAGATAATACGACAGTGACAATGAAGAAGAAACTCCTACAACAGAGGAAACTCTCGCAACAGAAGATACTTCCACGTCTTATCTGGAAAGTTTGTCGAAATATATGCGATTTATACTAGACCATCCCGAAGAACTGGTAATCTGTGATGTGTCAAAAGGCGTAAGCACTCGTTCCAGCTTATAAACCCCTAAAAATTTTACAAAATATTTTTGTGTGTTTACTTCTAAGTGCAAATTTTTGATATCTTGTTATATAAATATACAGATTCATGTATACACACACACGTACACACACATACACACACACACACACACACACACATATATATATATATATAAAAGAAATATATATATATATATATATATATATATATATATATAATTAAAAAAAATATATATATATATATAATTAAACACTATATGTTATTTCATATTTGCGAGAATAAAATATGTATAATGTTTAAACAAATATATATACGAGCTCAAACATACTTCCCATAAATTTATATTGTTATTATATATTAAGGTATATATGGTGGTGTTATTATTTTGAGTTTTATAAAGATAGAGGAGTTATATATATATATATATATAAATATATATATATATATATATATATATATATATATTATATATATATATATATATATATATTCTTTATATAAATAAGGAAACAAGTTTTTACAATTATTGATATAAATATCGTAAAAGAAGAAGAAAATTTTAAATATTTATGGTTAGAGAGTATATTTTGTGGTTAGAATTATTTTGGAAATTTTAGGATTCTTATAATATTTTTTTGAGATTTTTAGAGTATATCTATTTATATATATAAATGGATATATATGTGGAAAAATAGGAAGATGATACTGTAGCATAGCTACAGTAGCAATCTAAACCCGATCCCCTGGAATGGCCCTGCCCGATCACAGTTCTCTTCCCCCCTCCGTATGTATAACTCGAGAGGGATATATAAAAGAGGAAAAACCTAAACCCTAATACCTAGCCACGACCCAGAAGAGACCTGCCCCGTGCGCGCCATCGCAGGATGGCCACCGGACGACTGCCGGCGTTGTGGTAGCAGCCACAACAAGGATGGAAGAAGCGACAGAACATAATCGTAGCAGCAACCACGCTGGTTTGCAATACGTTTTCTTCCTCCACGCTAGACGTTGTCGCAAACCAATTATACTGGTACAAAGCTAACCTATCCCCCTTCAACCCCATAGGATAGATTCGAAGTAAATCGAATCAAAATCGACTTGAAATTCGACCAAAAAGTGAAGAAAAACTGTTTCGAAACGAAACATGAGACGAGTTCATGGACCCGTTTAGAAGGCAATTAATCGCCGTTCCATCGACAGTTTCAGAAAAGTTTCTGAACAAATTCGTAGACAACATATACACGATTAAAACACCTTTGTTAGATTTATTTTTGAGTGATTGTGCAAAAAATTATTCATTGTTAAAAATAAAAAAAAATCTATTTTTTAAACGGAAGATTTTTAGAAAAACCAACCGATACGACGTGCGCCACGACAAACCGGGTGACGTGGTCACGAACCGAAAGCATTGAAAGGTGAGTATCGACTTCGCGGACGTGTGAGCTTTGACGGAATTAAAATTGGTTGCGTGTGTGCGACAAATTTGATGCGTATCCGTCGAAATTTACCGTATCGGCCCCTTTGCAAATTTTATAATTACTTTGTGCACGTTCGTCGAATCGAAACGAAACTTGCGCCAACAGAACCGTATAATTTTATGGTCCTGTAAGCCAAGTTTGGTCCAATTCTGAGAAGGTCGATCGAAACGCTATTTTGGCGGGCCCGCGACTTGCTACAACGGGAGATTTTGTGCACGGCTCACCGGAATCCAACTTTGGACATACGGTTGGGTTCGTCTCCTCAAATCGGACCTGTAGACATGTAGTTTGATGACTTTAGAGATCATAGGTTCTGGCACATGTTTCGGTGAAAAATGGGTCCAACGGCGGATATCGTTTTGACCCAAAATTATGATTTTTAATTTTATATTTTTTAATTATATATATATATATATATATATATATATATATATATATATATATATATATATATATATATCTTGTTATAAATATATATATATAAATATACAGATTCATGTATATATATATATTGTTATATATATATATATATATATATATATATATATATATATATAATTATATATATATATATAATTATATATATATATATATATATATATATATATATATATATATATATATATATATATATATATATACATATATATTTAATTATATGTATATATATATAATTAAAAATATAAAATTAAACACTATATGTTATTTCATATTTGCGAGAATAAATTATGTATAATGTTTAAACAAATATATATACGAGCTCAAATATACTTTCCATAAATTTATATTGTTATTATATATTAAGGTATATATGGTTGTGTTATTATTTTGAGTTTTATAAAGATAGAGGAGTTATATAGATATTTTTCTTTATTTACATGTTTTTACAATTATTGATATAAATATTGTAAAAGAAGAAGAAAATATTAAGTATTTATGGTTAGATAGTATATTTTGTGGTTAGAATTATTTTGGAAATTTTAGGATTTTTATAAAATTTTTTTAGATTTTTAGAGTATATCTATTTATATATATAAATGGATATAAATGTGGGAAGAAAAAAAGAAGATGCTACTGTAGCGTATCTACAGTAGCAATCTAAACCCGAGCCCCTGGAAAAGGCCCAGCCCGATCACAGTTCTCTTCCCTCCCCCTCCCTTCGTATGTATAACTCGAGAGAGAGATATAGGAGAGGAAAAACCCAAATCCTAATACCTAGTCGCGACCCAGACGAGCCCTTCCCCTTGCGCGCCATGGCAGGATGGCCACCGGACGACCGCCGGCGCGGTGGCAACAGCCACAACATGCATGGTAGAAGCCACAGAACAGAATAGTAGCAGCAACCACGATAGTTTGTGATACGTTTTCTTCCTCCACGTTCGACGTCATCGCAAACCAATTACACAGGTACGAAGCTAACCTATCCCCCTTCAACCCCATAGGATAGATTTAAAGTAAATCGAATCAAAATTGACTTGAAATTTAACCAAAAATTGAAGAAAAACTGTTTTGAAACGAAACATAATACTAGTTCATGGACCCGTTTTAGAAGGCGATTAATCGTCGTTCCATCGACAGTTTTAGAAAAGTCCCTGAAAAAATTTGTAGACAATATATACACAATTAAAACACCTCAGTTAGATTTATTTTTGAGTGATTGTGCAGAAAATTATTCATTGTTAAAAATCAAAAAAAATCTCTTTTTTTTAAACAGAAGATTTTTAGAAAAACCAACCAATACGGCATACGCCCCGACAAACCGGGCGACGTGGTCGCGAACCGAAATCATCGAAAGGTGGGTATCGACTTCGCGGACGTGTGGGCTTTGACGGAATTCAAATTGGTTGCGTGTGTGCGACGAATTTGATGCGTATCCATCGAAATTCACCGTATCGGTCCCTTTGCAAATTTCGTAATTACTTTGTGCACGTTCGTCGAATCGAGACGAAACTTGTGCCAGCAGGACCGTATCCTTTTTTTGGTCCTGTAAGCCAAGTTTGGTCCAATTCTGAGAAGGTCGATCGGAACACTATTTTGGCGGGCCCGCGACCCGTTCCAACGGACGATTTTGTGCACGGCTCACCGGAATCCAACTTTGGACATACGGTTGGGTTCGGCTCCTCAAATCGGACCTGTAGACATATAGTTTTACGAGTTTAGAGACCGTAAGTTCTTGCACGCATTTCGATGAAAAATAGGTCAAACGGCGGACATCGTTTTGACCCAAAATTATGATTTTGCCCCTGTTCCATAATTTGACTTTTGGACAGACATTTCCTAAACATATCTTTTATTCTAAACACGTTCGTGGTGTTTATTTCAGCATCCGAAGACGTATACGGGATTTGGCTTTCATCGCTTCACTATTCTGATGGTTCGAACTATTAGACATCGCCCTTTTTGCACACAACCTCAGGCAAGATACCTTGCCATATTTACTACTTATATTTAGTCTGCATTTTTGTTATTACATATCACTATTTTCTTATTTCCAGTTCTTGTAGTTGTACCATTATTACAGTTCCTGATTTATTGCCTACTCAGTGATATTAGCTTTACTTACTTATTATCTTTTGATTGCATATGGACCTAGAGTTAAGAGAGTACATTTGTGGTGTATAACATAAACCTTGACATAGTTGTACCACGAGGTATGTGTGAGATGAGTAGCATGTAGAGGTTCTTGCGTGATGGCTGATCACTTGTCCGTATGCGTTAGGGCTAACTGCTAATAGAGGCATGTTAGGAGACTTGACAGTTAGTAGAGGGATAGGACTCATGGATGTGACTCTACTAGGAATTAGGTGGAAATAATAGTTCCTTAACGTATGGGCCACATATGCACTTTCCTATTACTACCGGTTATCTCCGCTGGAGATACGGTCCTGGATCATGATACCTGATTTCCTGCTGGCCTGTGACATTCGATGAATGTTATGCTTTGAGGTCCCTGGTATCCCAGTGGGACCATACCTGAGTTTCCTGCTCCTGCAGCTAGAGTGCCCATGTGTTGAAGGTTTGTTCTTAACTGCATAAACACATTAGAATGGTCAGGTAACCTTCATCAATGTCATATTACCCTCGTTCCATTAGTAGCTTGGGACAATGTGGCATCGCGGTATAGTGTACTACCCCTTGTCCTTGTTTTGTTGTAGGGGTAGTCCACTGTTTCGATGATGAGATATTGGATCTTGTTACAATTGGGACTATTTTACTTTACTTGTGATTGATGACATATAATATATATTCAGTTATGTGGCATGTTCTTTATGTATCTTGTTACGTCCCTCTGAGGACCTGGTTATCTCTCCAGGTGTGAGTTTTGTGACTTTTTGCAGGTGCTCTAGCCATGGTCGTAATCTTCTTCATTCCTTCGAAGATGATTGCTATTGGTTCGTCTTTCCATTTTATCGATCATTCCTTGTATATTTTCTTTTATTCCAATTAGTTGGTAGTGGATTTGTCTCTGCCCAACTACAGGTATAAATGACAAATTTTATAGTTGATTCATATTATTATTCTCTTATTTGGTGGATGAGATTTAGTTATCATGGTTTACTGTATTTCACAGCTTATGTACACGTACGAGGTTCCATATATTGGAGCATACTTCGTATGTGTACAGCTGACATGGATACGTACTTAGTCCTAAGTATTTTGGGACTGGGGCATTACACAGCTCAAGACAATTGGTAATATCAAATGTTGCATTTATTTCCAAAATTGAACCTAAAAATGTTTTAGAAGCATCTTCTGATGAATTTTAGGTTCTTTCTATGCAAAAGGAACTTAACTAGTTTGAACATAATCAAGTTTGGGAACTTGTTCCCAGACCTATTGATCATCCGATCATTGGTACTAAATGGGTGTTCCGAAATAAGTTAGATGAGAATGGCTCAGTCACACGCAACAAAGCACATCTAGTAGCTCAAGGCTATAATCAAGAAGAAGGCATTGACTATGATGAGACATATGCTCTAGTTGCTAGATTAGAGTCCATTCGTATGCTTTGTACTTTTGCAAGTTTTCATGGTTTCAAACTTTTTCAGATGGATGTTAAAAGTACGTTTTTAAATGGTTTTATAAAAGAAAAAGTTTTTGTAAAACAACCTCCAGGCTTTGAAGATTTCAAATTTCCTGATCACATATTCAAGCTTCGAAAAGCTCTCTACGGTCTCAAACAAGCACCTCGTGCATGGTATGAGCGCCTTAGTTCTTTCCTACTTGAACACGGTCTTTCAAAAGGGAAGGTTGATTCAACTTTGTTTATAAAATCTTTCGCTAAAAACATTTTATTGGTGCAGATATATGTAGATGATATAATCTTTGGAGCTACTAATGAGATGCTATGTAACGAGTTTGCTAAGTGTATGCAGAGTGAATTCGAAATGAGCATGATGGGAGAATTAACATTCTTCCTTGGACTGCAAATTAAGCAGTGTTCACAAGGGATATTCATTAATCAAGCTAAATATACAAAAGACTTTCTAAGGAAATTCGATATGGAAAACGTCAAACCTATTGGCACTCCGATAGCAACGTCTACAAAGCTTGATATAGATGAAAGCGATACACCAGCCGACATACGTAAGTACAGAGGTATGAATGGTAGTTTACTATACTTAACTGCTAATCATCCAGACATTATGTTTGATGTATGTTTATGTACTAGATATCATGCTTGTCCTAAAGAATCACATGTAAGTGCTGTTAAGCGTATCTTGCGATACCTTAAAGGAACTTTGACAACAGATCTTTGGTATCCCAAATCTGATTCGTTTGACCTGATAGGTTACTCGGACGCAGATTTTGCTGGATGCAAAGTCGATCGTAAAAGTACCAGCGGTACTGTCACTACCCGCACCCGCTTTTCGGGATACGAGTGCGTGTCCAAGCCAGCCTACGCCGCAGTGTCAGCGGTAGAACGCTGTCAAGCCACAATGCTAAAACTAACAAATAATGCTCATTCACAATAACTAAATTAAATTACAATATTCAAGGATTTATATTTGAATACAAGGTATAATGTCGCACAAAATTATAAAAAGATAGCTACATGAATACTAACTTTTTAACTGGTCTCTAGGTTTGGCCTGCAAGTACACCCGTTTTCCCAATGCTAAGCATAATCGCGGCTAACGTGAAAAATGTTGGGTTACCCAGTCAGGATGGAACGAGTACAATTCACTGAATGCAGTTCCAATATATGAAAATGACTATAAAGTAGAGGTTAGACACCAATTATACGTTTTGAAAATAAACAGCAAAAAATACGTGAGAAAAGACGGAAAATCAATAGCAAGTAAATAAACTAAAATACCTTCCCAACTGTTAGAAGTACCTTTGATATGTGATCAGTCTAGGACACTACACCGCGAGGTCTACGAGGTCTACTTGCATGAAAAGTAAACAACGTCTACGAGGTCTACTTGCAGAATATAAACAATGTCTATGAGATCTACTTGCAGGAAATAAACAATGTCTACGAGGTCTACTTGCATGAAAATAAACAATGTCTACGGTCGGATCACACATCCTTGGTACTTCTCATTCCCGACTCAACAATTTATAATAGAATATAAAATAACAAAACCACATAACCAATGGCCAACAGTAAAATATAGTGAAATTTAATATTGAAAACAGACAATAAATGTACTCGTCTGGGGTCCTTAGCTAGTGAAACCGATAAAACCTTTGCGTCCAGGATAGTCCAATTTGCTAGGATCAGTGTGAAGAAGTCCCAAAATTGGCAAAGAAATATGAATACGATTAGCTACGATCAAAGAAAATCTAGTAATCTAAGGGAGCTTCTAAACTTAGAGAAAAGGCAGTTGTTTAATTAGAAAATTATGTTTATTTATTTAGAGAAATACTTATAAATATTATTTTTATTTTTATTTTATTTGAGACATAATAGGTACTTAACCCCTTTAAAAAATAATTATTCTACAAAGCTATTAAATAAAATTCTTTAATAATAATTTAAGAACACATTTGTCAAATAAAAGTCCCATCCTAATACAGTCCACATAAAATTACTAAAATAAACACTTTAGGGCTTAAAGCGCAGTATATTATTTTCAACATATATGAAGGCCCATCATGGTACAAAACTTATTTAATATAACTATACGTTTCGAAAGCACGCTTATAACTTACTTATATAAACCCATTTTAAAAATACTTTTATTTACTTATTCTTCACTAAAATATGTACAGGAATAAGTCTGACTGAATATTCATGTGCCCAAATTAATTGAACTTACTATTATAATATCCCAAAACCAAATATATATTTATTTACTAAATTTCACACTTATTCGGTAATATAATAACCCAATACATTATCCATAACCAAGACCCAAAAGTTATTCATATATCCCAAAGCCAACTATCATCTGTTACAATTTAACTTTTAAAAAGGAAATATTTAATATATATATATATATATATATATATATATATATATATGTAAAATATATATATAAAATATATATATATATATATATATATATATATTTTATATATATATATATATATATATATATATATATATATATATATATATATATATATATATATATATGTATATATCTTTTAAAATAATAAGCAGTAGAGATAATATTAATAATAATTAACCATCCTAACATTAATAGAATTAATGACATTAGCGATAACTAATAATAATACTAATGCAATTATTAACAATTTAATGTACCTACTGATTAATAAATCCAGCCATCTGTTCTGTTTTCCCTTTATCAATAAGAAAGAGAGAGAGAGAGAAAATGCCTTCTTCCGTGGAAAGCTGGAGTAAGGAAGAGGTTTATTGAAAAGAGTGTGTTGCACTTAATGGAGAGGGAAAGAGAATAGAGAGTGTTAAAACCGAAGAAAAAAAAGAACATCAGTTCCTCTTCGAAGAAGGAACATAGGAGCAAAAGAAGGGGAGAGGAGTTCTCACCGGGGTTCTCCAGGCGACTCGGCGCGACGGCTCTAATCCAGTAAGGAGGCGCGAAAGGGAACTTGGCTAGAGGACAGCAGTGCCATGGTTCCGATCCGGCGATAAGCATACATGCGCGGTGCTGCGACTGGTCCGCACGTCGGAGGAGACGCTGGCCAAGATGGGGAGGCGCCGGTCTTCTCGTCGATGGCAGCACTTCGGCCGCGGCGGAAGAGGATCTCTCGACGTTAGGGAAGTCAGAGGACACGCGCTCTGACACGAACGGGCGTACCTGGAGATTGCACCGGAGGTCGACGGCTCTCCGTTTTGTCTTCGACGGCGGAGACACGGCTCCGGTACTCAGAGTGGCATGGTGGCACCGGAGTGGTGGAAAGGTAAGTGGATCGTGGTGGTTGGGATCTCGGTGATGGCGTGGCGATGGCGTGATTTCTTGGGGTGATGGCAGTCGAGTTCGGATAGTGAACGGAGGTCGGTATGGTTGTGAACACGGCTTGGTCAGTTTCTGCGGCTGATTTTTTAGGTTGATAGTGATGATAAGGATGTCGATAATGGCAAGGCTTATGGTGGCGGTGATGGTCTGTAGTGTCATGACCCGCTCCCGAATTATCGGACACGAGTCGGACATGCCCAGCCTTCGTCGTTAGACACGACGAAGTAAGCTGTACCAATCTAGGGAAATCTGACCAAATAATCATGAACAAGTATGAAATCACAGCATCTATAAATGTATCCCAGAATAAAAGTAAAGTACAAGTCTCAGAATTATTACATTCCAGCAAATGAAAGATAGAGTCTACTAGTCTCAAAATACAAGAAAAATGTAAAGTGCTAATGGTAAAGCTCTAGGCTTCTGCAGCCTCTAAGTCAAGTGCAACTACAGCAGGCTCTCCTGCATCTACTGGATCTCGGCCATAATATGTGTCGCAAAGAGCCTCCAATTCACCTGCAACATATCCTATTCAGGAGCGGAGCAAAGTACAGTTTTAGTTAATGAAACATGAACATGATATGAACTGAGTACAGGAGTACAGGAAAATGAAATATAGGAATGAACAGAAAAGTACAGAAAAGTAGTACAGGAAATGAGTACAGAAACTACAGTACAGGAATGTAAAGTACAGGAATGTGTAAATTACAGGAAATATAATGTACAAAAATGAACTATAATCCTAAAGTACCAGACATGATAAGTGTACAATATTTAAAATACATCTAGTTCATGTGACCGGCTGGGGTGAGTACAAGAGCATGCATAGGAGTACATGAATATTGTACGGATTAGGGCCCGAGTGCACGATACGAACCGGGGTTTGGTCACATGGCTAGTGTATTTTCCCACCCGACACTAGTAAGTACAAGTATTGGAATACAGGAGTACAGGGGTACAGGCTATCGTGTCATGACGTGTCACAAGAAAGAGTACAAGAACGTAAATACACAAAACTGTAAAAAAAAGTACTTGCCTTGCTCCGGAAAAGTACGGGTAGATAGAAGATCTGGATACCCTCCTGTTTTATTAATACAAGTTGATTAAAAATTACACAATTTCTAAATTGGTGTCTTAAAGTTCTAAACATGTCTAACTACAACTATTTATAAACTATGATATCTTGGTTGAAATCATTCAATATTCATTTCCTATAATAAATCTTAGAACTATATGCTAACTAATGTTAGAATATAAGGCCAACCACCACTGTTTTTGAAATAGAAACTAGATTGCCCACCATGTCAGAACTTAGCCTCGAGTTAGGCTAAGAGACACTAGTCCTAAGTGCTGTTGTCACAATAGGTTTATAGAGTAACTAATGAAGGGTCTTCTAGATTCATCCATAATATCAAGTTACTGATACAAGAATGCCTAGTTTGATTGCAATTACAAACTAAACTGGCCTCATCTATTTTTATAAAAATTGACTACATAATGTATATAAGCACAGTCCAACTCTAGCCTGGACTTGAACTAAGCCTTCAGTCAATGCCCAAAATCAGTCAGGTACTCACAAGGAAAACTGAAACTGATTTTCTTCAGTCAATTAAATCCAACTGAAATAGTGATTTCAGTATAGCCACTGACTAATCCCCTGCTACCAAGATTAGTCCAATGGCTGAAAGCTTGGCTATTCATGCACTATTTCTCAGGTTCATCACTATACTAAAGATAAATATACAAGGGTTCTCAGTCTCTGGTCATTGATACACTTTTTATAAGTTTCAGTCTCAGGTACTTTACAAGGAATCAGTTTGTTCCCAAATGGATCAAGCCACTCAGGACTGTTAGCAAGCAGGAACCAACAAGACATAATCTCATCCCCACCTCAAATTCTCAGGTATTAGTTAGTCAACCCACTACCTAATTGCAGGATAAAGTTAAATCCTAACTGAACATATCAATTAAATCCTGAAATCGAATTAGAAGCCAACTTCCAAAAATCAGTGTCGTATCTAACTGACAGGTTACTACTATTTCTTGGTATTCTCTAGTTATGCTTAGGTTCATTGATTAAAACAGGGTTCAAACAATAATATAATTCCCAGGTAACAATAGAACCAAGTATTGTAATAACAGTGTTGAATTAAAACAGGTTTCCTTATCTTGACAAATATACTGATATGTAATTCTAACTTTTCTATAACAAAAATCTCATCATTCAATTATTTGTGCCAAAGTCCACACTTAAATGTTATACCAGGCTAGACCATATTCCTGCTGCCAGTAACTAAAGAATTATCACATTGGTTGAATCACCAACATACTAAAATGATGGCAGCTAAATCAAATGTAGGAACATGGTATTCCTGTACTAGTATTCTAGTAGCATAAAATCCAAACTGATAGGTTAACAGTTATACTGATAAATGGATTATCTAGTCCACTAACCAAAACAACACATGTGAATCTCAAGTTCAGGGATAAAATACTCACATGAACCCTCATATCTAAGGACATACATTGATAGGTTACCCAGGAATAAACCCAATACTGCATATGCAGTACTAGTTTCACTCACGAAATCAGTTTGTTCAGGCCATCTCAGATTTAATAAAATAAACTAAGTATGGCATATGAGTATCAGGTTCATGTCATACACTGATATGAGTATCATCACTAAACTAAAGGTATTGACATGTTGTTTCAGTTTCCAATACATATATATGCAATGAGATTTCATCAAGTTGCATTCAAGTACTGACTGACAAATGAATGCATGAAGTACATTCCAAGTTCTAGACTAAACAAGGAATCTGAACCTCGATTTTACTAGGACAGAAACTTCATTACTACCAAACTGAACATAGCAACTTGAATTGAGAAAAAAGACTTAAACTTATCTTATTCACAAGGTTAGAGTTTACCTCGAAATCTGACTGATGTTGAGGATAAGAATTTCCTCGAAATTTGGACACAATTTCTGTGCTAAGACGACCCAATCTCTCTGAACCCAGGCCATTGACATCATAAAAAACATACAACAATTCAAAACAAGAAATCAAGAGAGTTGACCTCTCATAATATACAAATTAAGAGTCAGATTTAAATTATTATTCCCCTGCTTACCAAGGTTTGATTCAACCCTTCGGTATGATCAGATCCCTAAGTTGCTGTTATGATCACTGAACTGATTCTTAAGAATTCTAAAAATTCAAGTAAGAACCGATCCATTTTAGTCTTTAGAATGGTTCGACAATTAACACAGTTAATCTCAAGATGAACTTACAGTAAGGGAGTATTGTACTTTTGATAAAAATATCCGAGATTAAGTGAATGAAACCAAATGATCTGCGAATTAAAATGAATAGAGATCAATGAACGATCAAATCATAACAACGAATATTAGACAAGCTCACCTCGACTTGTCATCCAGAAATCAACCAATCCGAAATGATTACTAGGTCTTCTATTCCCGGATCTGACCAATTTGGAAGTAACTTGATCTAATCAATCAAGGAATTCAAAAGAGATCCACTCCTAAGCCAAGGAACTCAATCAGAGAACAGTCGATTCAATTGAAATCAAAATGAGAGAAGAGCTACCATTCTTTTCAGAACTTCTCAAGGAGATAAAGAATGATAGGATGAATGAGGATGAATCCTTGGATTATGAACCATCCGCTGAGAATTCCCACATTGTCTGTGTTGTGACCGCCATTGTCGATCTCCATAAAAATTGATTTTGAATCTGGAAATAATTGGGGAAGATGACTTGAATAAAGAATGCAGAGGAGGAGTGATATATAGGCGGATGAGAGTGCTTTTGGCGGGAGATTGGTGAAGGCTACAGTGCAGTTTGTTAGGGCACATGGCTCACTGCAATTTCAGTTGAAGAGAATGGAGTTTCAAATTTGATTCTTCCTGAAGTGTAGTGAAGAAAAAGAGGAGGAACATTCAATAGTGAAAAATGATACTAAACCTAATGGGCTCTAGTCACTATGACAGCCCATAAGATTCAATAAAGATTTAGGCCCAATCATTAATCCATCCAATTAATAATTACAGATATCATTTATAAAACATTTCGGCCCAATTAATATAAAAAAAATATTATACCAATTTCGAAGAAGTGAGGTTACAAATTCTCCCGTCTAAAAAAAATTTTGTCCCCGAAATTTCAAGGAAAACAACATAAAAAAATGATTCATACCAAGTACCAATTATTTATTGAAATATAAATTCTCTGAAACACAAAAGTACAATCAAGTGAATAAACTGGGATAGAGATCCCACATCTCATCCTCACGCTCCCATGTGGACTCTCCCGGAGAGTAGTGTCTCCACATGACACGGACAAGTGGAATAGTCTGGTTTCGCAGACGCTTCTCCCTCCTATCAAGGATCTCCACTGGCTGCTCCTCATAGGTCAAGCTCGGACCTACCTCCAGCTTTGAATAGTCCACCACATGGCTCGAATCTGGAATGTAGCATCGAAGCTGGGACATGTGGAAAACGTCGTGCACTCCCTCCAAGCTAGCTGGAAGCGCTAGTCGATATGCCACCTCGCCAATTCGCACCGTCACGTCGAAAGGCCCGATAAATCTCGGACTGAGCTTCCCGCCTCTGCCAAAGCGAATGACGTCCCTAGTCGGCGAGATCTTCAGGAACACTCTATCTCCAACCGCGAACTCCAGTGGCCGTCTGCTGATGTCCGTCCAGTGCTTCTGTCGATCCTGTGCAACTCTGAGACGTTTCCTGATCAGCCTAACTTTCTCAGCTGAGTTTACCACTATCTCTGGCCCAAGCAAATCCCTCTCGCCAACGTTGTCCCAAGATAAAGGCGTACGACATCTCCACCCATACAGTGCCTCGAACGAGGTCATCTCGATGCTAGCCTGATAACTGTTATTATAGGCAAACTCTACCAGATGCAAATGATCCTTCCACGAACCATCGAAATCAAGTGTACAAACCCGCAACATGTCCTCCAGTGTCTGAATGGTCCTCTCAGACTGCCAGTTTGTCTGTGG
Organism: Iris pallida; assembly: GCA_029216955.1. NCBI lineage: Eukaryota > Viridiplantae > Streptophyta > Magnoliopsida > Asparagales > Iridaceae > Iris > Iris pallida. The sequence goes on along the minus strand of JANAVB010002394.1, from coordinate 1,344,452 downwards.
ATGATAAGCGGTGCCGAACTTCAACTGCGACCCCAAGCTCAGCTGTAGGCTCCTCCAAAAATGTGATATAAAACGGCTGTCTCTGTCTGAAACAATGCTCACCGGCACCCCGTGAATCTGTATAATCTGCCGCATATAGAGGTCTGCAAGCTTCTCGGACGACAGCCCATCCTTGAACGGAATGAAATGAGCAGACTTCGTCAGTCTGTCCATGATCACCCAAATAGCGTCCTTGCCACTAGGCGTACGCGATAATCCAGAGACGAAGTCCATGGTGATATGCTCCCACTTTCATTCTAGAATAGGTAAAGGCTGGATTAATCCTGCTGGTCTCTGGCGCTCCGTCTTGACTTGCTGGCACACAAGGCATCTGGAAACAAATCTGGCAACCTCTCTCTTCATTCCGTACCACCAAACATACTCTAGTAGATCCTTGTACATCTTTGTAGACCTAGGATGAATAGAATACTACGACTAGTGGGCCTTCTGCATCACTTCCTCCCGCGGATCCTTGGGCACACACAACTGGTTACCATGCCTCAGGGATCCATCCTCTACAATGGTGAAATCGTCGAGCAATCCTGCCTCTGCCTGGCCTCTGAGACATCGGAGTCCCTCATCTTGAAACTGGGTCACCTTGACCTTCTCTATCAGTCCCGACTGTATCTGCATGTGCATCATCTGCCCTCCTACTCCTGGTAGAACAATCTCGATCCCCAGACTCTCAAGATCCTCCAAAAGATGTCGATCCATAGTGAGTAACATAGCAACAGGATACCGACTAAGAGCATCTGCTACCACATTCACCTTTCCAGGGTGGTACTGTAGATTGAGATCAAAATCCTTCATGAGTTCCAGCCATATGCGCTGCCTCATATTCAGCTCCTTCTGAGTAAAGACATACTTCAGGCTTTTGTGATCCGTGAAGATGTCCACTCTCTCTCCATACAAGTAGTGCTTCTACAGTTTCAAGGCAAAAATGACTGCTGCAAGCTCCAAGTCATGTGTTGGATAATTCTCCTCATGAGGCCTCAACTGTCTAGAAGCATAAGCAATGACCCTCTTGTTCTGCTCAAGCACACATCCTAAGCCTTTTCTTGAAGCATCGTTGTAGATGACAAATCCTTCCGATCCAGATGGCAAAGCTAGAACTGGTGTTGTCGTGAGTCTTCTCTTCAATTCTTTAAATGCTGACTGGCAGGCGTCGCTCGAGAAGAACTCCTCGTCCTTCCGTGTAAGCTTCGTCATAGGCTCTACTATCCTGGCAAAATCCTTTACGAACTTCCTGTAGTATCCTGCTAGCCCCAAGAAACTAGGAATCTCAGCTACTGACTTGGGAGTTTCCCATGCTTCTACTACTTAAATCTTCTTGGGATCCACAAAAATCCCCTCTTCAGTCACCACATGTCCCGAAAACTCCATTCTGTCCAAGAAGAACTCGTACTTCGAGAGCTTCCCGTACAGCTTCTCCTTCCGTAGTATCTCCAACATGATCCACAGGTGCTCCACATGCTCCTCCTCGGTCTTTGAATGTCACACCCCAGAACCAGAATACTGGAGAACGGGAGAATGACTCAGCCAGCTATGTATTACGGGTAGATGAATACCGTATAATACGATCAATGCTGTCTAAAAGACAAGGGGGTACATACTACATGAAAGTCTCGCTATGGTCACTTCACATCTATTGTCTCAATCATTCAAACAAGAAGCAATAACAGAGAACATTTAAGATAAAGCAATAAGGCGTCCCAAACGCTTAGTCAAAATGTTCTTGAGATCTGGCTTTACAAAACATAGCTAGATGATATAGTAACATATACACAATCGTTATCAGCTGCAGTCTGACTTAATTACAATTATGTAAAAGTAAGTGCAAGACTATCCGACTAACATGTCGGTGCCAAGTGGCAAAATGTAAAGTAATTAACAAAACGAGCGGGGAAGTAAGGAACCCACTCGAGTCCTCCTGCGATTATTCCTCTAGTATTGACCATCTTAGAGGTAGAGGTAAGCTGAGTCCTCGGGAACCGGCTCTAAATCTGGCCATGCAAAACCAGAGAGGTTAGACCTCTAATAGCAAGTACCGCAAGGAAGCACGATATGGGACATTAAACCAGTAAATAAGAGAATATAATATATATATCTCTGCTTGCTACTAGGATTCACATAACATCATGACACTTCGAACCAACCTTCCAACCAAACAAGGACAGAAGTTGGCCCGTCATGTCCTGATGCTCTGATCATCTCAGTTAGGTAACAGAGTAGGTACAGTACACAAACAAATCAACTTAAACGGCCATCCAACTCCTACGGCTTACTACTGTGAGTCCCAAGTTATCCTGGAATTATACAATAAAGATTTCTCAGTTCTTACTATGGACAAGCAAGGCTAGTCGATCCAATCAATCAATTGCGCCAATCATGAATTAGACGAGTCCCAGCGGGACGCCCGTCATCAATATACAATATACAATAAATATTATAAGCAGATACCGCTCCCTGCCCGTGTGGCAGATTTACAGTATCTGTGGGAACCAGCCGGCCTGTTGGGTGCTAATAGTCCCAAAGAGGGCTGCTATGTAAGAACTCGGAAATCCATTCTCTCCATGCAATCATTATTTTATTTAACTTAGTAGCCTCTATGTTAAGTGAAATCCCATGCCGTGGATCATGGTCATTTCAGAATGAGTACTTCCGTACAAAGTACGATATGCTCAACTCTACAACGATACCCGTGCGGTTAGGTTGTAGGTCTTACATAGCGTAATGTAACAATCAAAACTATCCACGAAATAATCATGCCTTGACCATAAAGTATACATGCTGCTTTCGTAAAATAAATAAATAAATTATAGCCTGCATGTATCTGTATGTCAATATTCGGGATTGGCCAATCGATTGCAAATATGAACGTGTCTTATTCCATTTAATTCAATAAGACGACTAGCCAGTCTCTTAGTTCCATCTAGGAACGCATGATCAATAATTAATCAAGATAACAATCAATGTTAATGCCAAATTCGAGAAATAAACATTGGAAAATAAAAAATGATTGGGAAATAAATAATCTCATGCGCTGTGGAAAATGATTGAGGAATAAATAATCTCATGCGCTGAGGAATGATTGGGAAATAAATAATCTCATGCGCTGTGGAAAAGGTTGGGAAATAAACAATCTCATGCGCTGTAGGAAATGATTGGGAAATAAATAATATCATGCGCTGTGGAAAAGGTTGGAAAATAAATAATATCATGCGCCTGAGGGAAATGATTGGGAAATAAATAAATCTCATGCGCCTGGGGAATGATTGGGAAATAAATAATCTCATGCGCCTGAGGAATGATTGGGAAATAAATAAATCTCATGCGCCTGGGGAATGATTGGGAAATAAATAATCTCATGCGCCTGAGGAATGATTGGGAAATAAATAAATCTCATGCGCCTGAGGAAAATGATTGGGAAATAAATAATCTCATGCGCGTGAGGAATGATTGGGAAATAAATAATATCATGTGCTGAGGAAAAGGTTGGAAAATAAATAATATTATGCGCCTGAGGGAAATGATTGGAAAATAAATAAATCTCATGCGCCTGGGGAATGATTGGGAAATAAATAATCTCATGCGCCTGAGAAAAGATTGGGAAATAAATAAATCTTACGCGCTTGAGGAAAGGTGGGGAAATAATAATATCATGCGCTGTGGGAAAGGTTGGGAAATAAATAATATCATGCGCTGAGGAATAAGATTGGAAAATAAATAATCTCATGCGCGTGAGGAATGAGATTCTTATGCGGCTGTGAGATGAGATTGGGAAATAAATAATCCATGCATTGAAGAATAAGATTGGGAAATAAATAATCTCATGCGCCTGAGGAATGAGATTCTTATGCGGCTGTGGAAAATGAGATTTCATGTGCTGTGTGCGGCTGGGACTGTTCTTCTTCTCCGAATTTTTTTGAGAACAGAACCATCGAAGCCATTGCTTCCAAGCTCCATAAATCCTTCATCCCAAGCCCAAATATGGACTTCCATAGGTCAAAATTGGGTAAAACGAAATTCTCTACAACATGGAACCATCAAAATTTGGAGATAACAAAGTTTACTAGATAAAAACCTAAGAAATCCGAAAATGCAACAAACTTAGATCTACAATAAAGAAGCCATGGAAATCGAAAATGCCAGTACTAAAGAGACTTAGAATCAAATAAGGAAGATGATGGAACAATAAAAATGGGGATCCATCAAGAAGCAAGTTGGCACTTGCCTTGCTCTCCTAGGTTGGTGGGAGAGTTATGAGGAAGAAGAAGAGAAATGGGAAGAAGTAATGAAGAGAGAGAAAGGGTTTGGGGCTTTAATTGGGGTGGTGGTAGGTGGGGGTTTATTTCGGTTCATGATGAACCAACATAATTAAACCAATCTGAGCTGAACCCATAGCAAAGCTAAAGCAGAGTATAAAAGCAGAAAGTAAAGTGTAGAAATAAAATTACAGGAAATTAATTAACATGAAATTAAAGGGATTTAAATACAGAGCAATACATGATAAATATAAAATATTTACATTTAAACAGCACATGCATTCTAAAAATACGTATTCTGGGAATGGAAAGTGACATCTCTACCCTCCTTAGTAAAATTTCGTCCTCGGAATTTCAAATCCAAGCAGGATAGAACATCAGAGCTGGACTACTCCAGGTATAAGCAATTTAAGTAAGCAATCATTCTACAATGCTAATAACAAGTAATGTATCTACATCTAACAATCTACAACATTAAGCAATTCTACTTATAAGGTGACAAGCATGAGGAGTTAAGACAATCAAGGTATACAGAAAGAGATATACCTTGTGAGTCAAACAGGTGCGGATACCGTGATCGGATATCATCCTCACGTTCCCACGTTGACTCCCCTAAAGAGTGATGACCCCAATCAACCCGGACAAGGCTAATTGTTCGGTTCTTGAGTATCTTCTATCTTCGGTCCAAAATAGACACAGGCTGTTCCTCGTAAGACAGGTTGGTACCAACAACCAGCTCAGAATGATCAAGGATATGGCTTGGGTCCGATACATACCTTCGCAACTGAGATATATGAAATACGTCATGCACCTCTCGTAACGAAGGTGGAAGGGATAAACGATAAGCAACATCGCCTATCATATCAAGAATAACAAATGGTCCTACGTACCGCGGACTCAACTTCCCGCGAATGCCAAATCTAAAGACCCCACGGGTAGGTGAGATCCGCAAGAATACGTGGTCCCCAACAGAAAACTCTAGCGGCCTACGATGCTGGTCCGCCCAATGACGATGCCGATCCTGTGCAACTCGAAGTCGCTCTCTAATTCCCTTAATCACTTCAACCGTCTGGACAATCATCTCTGGGCCTAAAATCTTTCTCTCCCCAATATCGTCCCACGCTAGTGGCGACCTACACTTCTTACCATATAGTGCTTCAAATGGCGCCATCTGGATACTGGCTTGATAACTGTTGTTGTATGAGAACTCGACCAAGTGTAGGTGGCTCTTCCAAGATCTTCCAAAATCTAGGGTGCAAGTTCGCAACATATCCTCTAAAGTCTGAATTGTTCTTTCTGATTGCCCGTCCGTCTGTAGATGGTAAGCCGTGCTAAATCTTAACTTGGTACCCAAGCTATGATGTAAGCTCTTCCAAAAATGTGATATAAAACGGGTATCTCTTTCTGACACAATACTGACTGGGACCCCATGCTGCCTGACTATCTGCTGCATATACAATTCTGCCAACTTCTCCGTAGATTGCCCTACTCTGAAAGGAAGAAAGTACGCCACCTTTGTAAGCCGATCTACTATCACCCAAATAGCATTTTTACCACTTGGTGATCTCGGTAAACCGGTCACAAAGTCTATTGTAATATGTTTCCACTTCCATTCCGGGATAGGAAGCGGTTGCAATAACCCAGCTGGCCTCTGTTGTTCTGCCTTCACTTGCTGACATACCAAGCACCGGGAAACAAATCTAGCTATCTCCCTCTTCATCCCGTTCTACCAGAGGTGCTGCTTGATATCTTGGTACATCTTGGTCCCTCCAGGGTGTATGGAATACTGAGAGCTGTGAGCTTCTGCCATAACCTCCTGTCTGATATCTCCGCTAGACACACATAGACGCGATCCAAACCTAAGTGTACCATCCTCATGGATTTGTATCTCCTTTCTGAGTCCTGACTCACATTCTGTCCTAAGCTTCTGAATCCTTGGGTCTTGTGCCTGAGCTGCCTTGATCCTGTCTACCAAATCAGATTGAACTTGTAGACTCGCTAGTACTCCTACATCACTAAGAAGTATAACCTCGATGCCCATCTCCTGAAGGTCTTCTAAAATGTGCTTCTAGGTTGTTAACATAAATGTGCTGCCTCTCCTGCTGAGAGCATCTGCTACCACATTAGCCTTGCCTGGATGATACTGAAGCTCCACGTCGTAGTCCTTAATCAACTCCAACCATCTTCTCTGCCTCATGTTCAGTTCCTTCTGGGTAAAGATGTACTTCAGACTTTTGTAGTCTATGTACATGTCCACTCGATCACCATATAAGTAATGCCTCTATAGCTTCAAAGCAAAAACTACTGCTGCCAACTGCAAGTCATGAGTCGGGTAATTCTTCTCGTGGTCTCGAAGTTGCCTAGATGCATACGCTATCACCTTCCCATGTTGCATAAGGACACATCCAAGTCCTTTACCTGACGCATCACAATAAACGGTAAAACCTTCGGGTCCAACTGGCAATATAAGAATAGGCACTGATATCAACTTCTGCTTCAGATTCTCAAATGATGCCTGGTATTCTGCCGACCAGACGAATGGTACATCTTTCCGTGTCAAGCGGGTCATAGGTGCTGAAAGCCTCGCAAAGTCTGATACAAACCTTCTGTAATATCCTGCCAATCCCAAGAAACTCCGCACATCTGCTACGGTCTTGGGTACTGGCCAACTCTCTACTGCTTCTACCTTCTTGGGATCCACTGCTACTCCAGCTCCTGATATGATATGACCCAAAAATGAAATGTGATTCGACCAAAACTCACACCTGCTGAGCTTGGCATACAACTGGTTCTCTCTCAGAACCTGTAACACCTTTCGGAGGTGGCCTTCATGCTCCTCTTCACTAGTTGAATATACAAGAATGTCGTCGAGAAACACAACGACAAATTGATCCAAGTACGGCATAAAGATGCGATTCATTAAATCCATAAAGATTGCTGGAGCATTGGTCAAACCAAACGGCATTACTAAGAATTCATAATGCCTATACTTCGACCTGAATGCTGTCTTGGGAATGTCCTTCTTCCGAACCCTCACCTGATGATACCCTGAATGAAGATCTATCTTGGAGAAAACTCTAGCTTTGCTCAACTGATCAAATAAGTCGTCGATCCTGGATAGTGGGTACTTGTTCTTCACTGTTGTCGCGTTAAGCTTCCTGTAATCAATGCACAATCTGGATGACCCATTCTTCTTTCCCACAAGTACTATTGGTGCTGCCTATGGTGACACGCTAGCTTGGATGAACTTCTTCTCCTTCAGTTCCTCTATGTGCTGATATACCTTGGCCTGCTCTGAATCAGCCATTCTGTAAACTCGATCTGATATCGGTTTAGTTCCAGGTGCCAATTCTATACTGAATTTAATATCTCTAACCGGTGGTAGGCCTGAAACTTCTTCAGAAAATACGTCCAGAAACTCTTCAACTACCTTCGGAACTTGAACTTCTTCCATTGCCGTTATTACTCCCTGCTCTTGTTGAGTTGCCTCTGATCTGACTAAGGTGAATCTCTTCATGCCTGGGATATCAAAAGATACACTCCCTCTACGACAATCTATCATCGCATGACTGTCTTTCAGCCAGTCCATGCCTAAGATAACGTCGAAATTTCCAACAGGAAATTCTATCAACCGGGCGGGTAAAGAATGCCCGTAAACTACAACGCTACACGCTAGAATAACTCTACTAACTCCTACGAGCCCATTACCAGTAAGTATATTTAACCTCCCTGGCAATGCCTCAAATTCCATTCCTAGCCGTGTGGCAAATTGTGCAGATATAAATGAATGCGATGCTCCCGAATCAAACAATGCAACTGCGGGATATGAGGCGACGAGAATTTTACCTGCCATAACATCTCCTGATGCCAATGCCTCTTCCAAGGACAGAGTGAATGCCTGCCCTCGACCTCCTTGCTAGTTTCCATGCTGCGGCCTAGCCTGGTGCTGCCGCTGGCCCCTTCCTTGATGATGCAGGGGTGGTCTATGCTGGTGCTACTGCATCGGCGGTTCCTGCTGCCGAAACATCTGAGCCAGTGGCATTAACGGACGCTGGGCCAATGGTCTCACTGCCACTGCGGGTCCTCGATACTGCCCTGCCCTTGGTGCTGGCAGAGCAAGAAACTGCTGCACTGGTCCTCCTGACCTCGAATTCATGGGACATGTGGTAACCCGATGATCTGGATTCCCACATATCAAACACAGTCTGTTCAATGTCCGACACACGTCTCTAGTGTGCCCCATCTTCCTGCAATAAGTACAGCCTGCTGGGGGTTGCTGGTTCTTCCTCTGTTGCTGTTGCTGCTGCCTGGATGGTGCTGGCCCTCGCATTGCCACATCGTGAATGCGAATGCCAAGAGATGGTGCTGTTGTTCGGGGCGCTGCTCCCCCTCCTCCTTTAATCTGACTGTGAGATCTCTTCTGACCTCCAGTCCTCGTTGTGATCCTCTGAACGGTTATCTCATGCCTTCGAGTCGCCGTCAATACTTCATAAAAAGTCTGGTAATTGTGCCCCTCTATCAATTGCAAGAGCTCAAGATAAAACCCTTGCTGGAACCTCATTGCCCTCTGGCTCTCTGTTTCTACCATCTCTGGGGCGAACCTACTCAATCTGCAGAACTCCGCTGCGTAAGCATCTACCGTCTTGCCAGCCTGTCTGAGGTTGATAAACTTCTGCTGTAGCTCAAACTGTGCCACAACTCCATAGTACTTCGTCTTAAATCTTGCAGTAAAATCGTCCCAAGCAACAGGACGTCTGATGCCTACTTCCTCTGATTTCCACCAATCACGTGCGAGATCCTGAAGTAACAACTTCACTTGATCCACACGTTCTTCTGCCGGCACCTTAGCGGCTGTCAAGATAGCCTCAATATCCTTAAGCCATGCATCTGCTGAGATGGCATCCTCCGTGCCTTCGAAACGGCGGAGGTTGAACTTGCAAAACCTGGCTGATGCTCCTGAATCTGTCCTCGCCCCTCTTTCCAAAGTTGTCTGTAGTCCTTGGTTAAGTAGTACATTCTGCTCTTGTAACTGAGCGTGCATACGTTGTTGGGCTAACATCTGATGTTGCTGAGTAGCCATCATCCCTCTCATGATCTCCAGAAGGGCTGGTGTGTCTACTCCCACGGGGGTAGGTGGAACTGTTGGTGGTGGTAGAACATCCGGATACTGCGATCCAGCTGCTGCTTCCACTATTACTTCTTCTTGGATAGTCTCTTGAGTTAGTACCGGCCCTTGTTGCTGACCAACATGGTTAGGTTGTCCGTGTTGCTCTTGTTGTTGTTGCCTAGTCCTGACAGATACGGACGAGGTGCCCCTAAGAAAAGGGACAAGAGAACAATCAAACGATCGGACTGGAAAGATCAATGAAGTCAAAGGATACCGGAATGTCAAGCTAGAGTCGAGAGTAACGAATCATGAGATCAAGGGGAAACATGTGTGATTGAGACATCCTATAAATTAAAACACCCCACAAGTCTGAAACCCGACCTGCATGGGCCACCACTAAAACCTTGTCACGCCCCAGAACCAGAATACTGGAGAGCGGGGGAATGACCCAGCCAGCTACGTATTACGGGTAGATAAATACCGTATAATACGATCAATGCTGTCTAAAAGACAAGGGGGTGCATACTACATGAAAGTCTCGCTATGGTCACTTCATATCTATTTTCTCAATCATTCAAACAAGAAGCAATAACAGAGAACATTTAAGATAAAGCAATAAGGCGTCCCAAACGCTTAGTCAAAATGTTCTTGAGATCTGGCTTTACAAAACATAGCCAGATGATATAGCAACATATACACAATCGTTATCAGCTGCAGTCTGACTTAATTATAATTATGTAAAAGTAAGTGCAAGACTATCCGACTAACATGTCGGTGCCAAGCGGCAAAATGTAAAGTAATTAACAAAACGAGCGGGGAAGTAAGGAACCCACTCGAGTCCTCCTGCGATCATTCCTCTAGTATTGACCATCTTGGAGGTAGAGGTAAGCTGAGTCCTCGGGAACCGGCTCAAAATCTGGCCATGCAAAACCAGAGATGTTAGACCTCTAATAGCAAGTACCGCAAGGAAGCACGATATGGGACATTAAACCAGTAAATAAGAGAATATAATATATATACCTCTGCTTGCTACTAGGATTCACATAACATCACGACACTTCGAACCAACCTCCCAACCAAACAAGGACAGAAGTTGGCCCGTCATGTCCTGATGCTCTGATCAACTCAGTTAGGTAACAGAGTAGGTACAGTACACAAACAAATCAACTTAAACGGCCATCCAACTCCTACGGCTTACTACTGTGAGTCCCAAGTTATTCTGGAACTATGCAATAAAGATTTCTCAGTTCTTACTATAGACAAGCAAGGCTAGTCGATCCAATCAATCAATTGCGCCAATCATGAATTAGACGAGTCCCAGCGGGACGCCCGTCATCAATATACAATATACAATAAATATTATAGGCAGATACCGCTCCCTGCCCGTATAGCAGATTTGCAGTATCTGTGGGAACCAGCCGGCCTGTTGGGTGCTAATAGTCCCAAAGAGGGCTGCCATGTAAGAACTCAGAAATCCATTCTCTCCATGCAATCATTATTTTATTTAACTTAGTAGCCTCTATGTTAAGTGAAATCCCATGCCGTGGATCATGGTTATTTCAGAATGAGTACTTCCGTACAAAGTACGATATGCTCAACTCTACAACGATACCCGTGCGGTTAGGTTGTAGGTCTTACATAGCGTAATGCAACAATCAAAACTATCCACGAAATAATTATGCCTTGACCATAAAGTACACATGCTGCTTTCGTAAAATAAATAAATAAATTGTAGCCTGCATGTATCTGTATGTCAATATTCGGGATTGGCCAATCGATTGCAAATATGAACGTGTCTTATTCTATTTAATTCAATAAGACGACTAGCCAGTCTCTTAGTTCCATCTAGGAACGCATGATCAATAATTAATCAAGATAACAATCAATGTTAATGCCAAATTCGAGAAATAAACATTAGAAAATAAATAATGATTGGGAAATAAATAATCTCGTACGCTGTGGGAAATGATCGGGGAATAAATAATCTCATGCGCTGAGGAATGATTGGGAAATAAATAATCTCATGCGCTGTGGGAAAGGTTGGGAAATAAACAATCTCATGCGCTGTGGGAAATGATTGAGAAATAAATAATATCATGCGCTGTGGGAAAGGTTGGAAAATAAATAATATCATGCACCTGAGGGAAATGATTGGGAAATAAATAAATCTCATGCGCCTGGGGAATGATTGGGAAATAAATAATCTCATGCGCCTGAGGAATGATTGGGAAATAAATAAATCTCATGCGCCTGGGGAATGATTGGGAAATAAATAATCTCATGCGCCTGAGGAATGATTGGGAAATAAATAAATCTCATGCGCCTGAGGGAAATGAGTGGGAAATAAATAATCTCATGCGCCTGAGGAATGATTAAAAAATAAATAATATCATGCGCTGTGGGAAAGGTTAGGAAATAAATAATATCATGCGCCTGAGGGAAATGATTGGGAAATAAATAAATCTCATGCGCCTGGGGAATGATTGGAAAATAAATAATCTCATGCGCCCGAGGAATGATTGGGAAATAAATAAATCTCATGCGCCTGAGGAAAGGTGGGGAAATAATAATATCATGCGCTGTGGGAAAGGTTGAGAAATAAATAATATCATGCGCTGAGGAATAAGATTGAGAAATAAATAATCTCATGCGCCTGAGGAATGAGATTCTTATGCAGCTGTGAGATGAGATTGGAAAATAAATAATCCATTCGCTGAGGAATAAGATTGGGAAATAAATAATCTCATGCGCCTGAGGAATGAGATTCTTATGCGGCTGTGGGAAATGAGATTTCATGCGCTGTGTGCGGCTGGGACTGTTCTTCTTTTCCGAATTTTTCTGAGAACAGAACCATGGAAGCCATTGCTTCCAAGCTCCATAAATCCTTCATCCCAAGCCCAAATATGGACTTCCATAGGTCAAAATTGGGTAGAACGAAATTTTCTACAACATGGAACCATCAAAATTTGGAGATAACAAAGTTTACTAGATCAAAACCTAAAAAATCCGAAAATACAACAAACTTAGATCTACAATAAAGAAGCCATGGAAATCGAAAATGCCAAGTACTAAAGAGACTTAGAATCAAATAGGGAAGATGATGGAACAATAAAAATGGGGATCCATCAAGAAGCAAGTTGGCACTTGCCTTGCTCTCCTAGGTTGGTGGGAGAGTTATGAGGAAGAAGAAGAGAAATGGGAAGAAGTAATGAAGAGAGAGAAAGGGTTTGGGGCTTTAATTGGGGTGGTGGTAGGTGGGGGTTTATTTTGGTTCATGATGAACCAACATAATTAAACAAATCTGAGCCGAACCCATAGCAAAGCTAAAGCAGAGTATAAAAGCAGAAAGTGAAGTACAGAAATGAAATTGTAGGAAATTAATTAACATAAAATTAAAGGGATTTAAATACAGTGCAATACATGATAAATATAAAATATTTACATTTAAATAGTACATTCTAAAAATACGTATTCTGGGAATGGAAAGTGACATTGAATATATCAGAATGTCGTCAATGAAGACTACGACAAACTTGTCCAGATACTTGTGAAAAACCTTATTCATCAAGTTCATAAACACTGCTGGGGCATTGGTGAGTCCGAACGGCATCACCAAGAACTCATACTGGCCGTATTGGGTGTTGAAAGCTATCTTCGGAATATCCTGCTCTCGAACCTTCATCTGATGATATCCCGACCGAAGGTCAATCTTGGAAAAGACCTTCGCTCCAATAAGCTGGTCAAATAGCTCATCAATCCGCGACAAAGGATATTTATTCTTGATGGTGATGTTGTTGAGTGCACGATAATCAATACACATCCTCACAGTCCCATCCTTCTTGGACACGAAGAGTACTGGTGCTCCCCAGGGTGAAGCACTAGACGAAATAAAACCCTTGCCCTCCAACTCATCAATCTGAGCCTTCAACTCTGCAGCTTCCTTCGGGTTGATCTTGTAACAATACTGGGACTTCGACGCTGATCCGGGCACTAGGTCGATGCTAAACTCCACATCTCGATCCGACGGTAATCCTGGCAATTCCTCGAGGAAGACGTCGAGATACTCTGCAACAGCAGATGCGACAACTCCTGGTCTTCTACGACTGCTCCGAAGTAGACTCCCTCTGGCCTCTCTGCAACTCGTCTGCTGATCTCGAACGGTGGAACTCCTGGCGGGCTGAAGATCACCTTCCCTCATGGCTGTCTATTACGGCAAACTGCTTGCTCATCCAGTCGATGCCGAGGACTATATCAAATCCGGACAATGGCATCACTAGAAGTCGATCCATAATCTTCCTTCCAGCAACAGTAATAGGGCATTCCACCATCTCACTCACTGGCACTACCCCTCCTTTTGTCATAATCCAACAGTTCCTCCTAGTGGGCTTGGATATGAAGCCGTGTCTATACAGAAACTTATATGATACAAAGCTATGTGTGGCTTCAGAATCAAACAATGCAATGGCAGAAAAAGAATGTAAAAGTATAGAACCTGTTATCACATCTGGCACAGCCTCATCCTCCTTAACTATAGCCATGACGTAAGCACGTCCCTGCTGTGGTCCTCTCCTCTGCTGACGCTGTACAAATTGCTGCTGCTGAGTGGGTAAAGCCGGTCCCCTCTATGGTGCAGCTGGTAGAGCTCTGGGTGGTGCAGGTGGTGGTCCTCCAGCTCCTCTAGGTCCTCCTGTCAGTCTAGCTGCAGCCTGTGGGCAGTCCCTCATCTGGTGTACCTCTGATCCACAGAATAAACAGAGCCCGAGCCTCTTGCGGCACTCGTCGAAGCGGTATCCCGGTCGGTAACAGAATGCGCAAGTAACTGCCTGCTGCTGTCTCTGATGCTGATGTGCAGGAGCTCTGGCTGGACGGTGATGCTGCTGTGCTGGCTGCTGTGGTCTCGCCTGAATCTGAGGCTGGACCCTCTTCGCTGGTGCCTGGAAACTGCTGCTGTCCATGTCCCGGTCCCTCTTCAGCTTCGAATATGCTTCCTTCTCTACAGCTTGAGCAATCTTGAGGATGCTCATATAGGTTATCGCCTGACTAATCGCCACAGCGTGTCGCAGCTCCCTGGTGAGACGCTTCTTGAATCTCCAAGCTCTGTTCTTCGGTGCTCTGGCTAGGTTCTCTACGAACCTGCTTAGTCTAGTAAACTCTGAAGTGTACTCCGCGACCGTCATAGTTCCCTGCTGCAGCATCTCAAACTGCATCCTCAGCTCATCGCGCTCCACATCAGGGACAAACTTCTCCTTGAATAGAGTTTTGAAATCTGTCCAAGACACCTGGTGCTCCGCCAACTGGGGCTCCGCCCGGTACCAAGCCCTGGCCAAGTCAAAGAGTCGCATGCTAGCCACCTCTACCGTCAGATTATCCGAGATCTGCGCCATCTTCAAGGTCCTCTCCGCATTCTCCAGCCACTCGTCCACGTAGAAGATCCCTTTATTGCCCAGAAGTCCAACGGGGAGAGGTTTTAGTAGTCCTTGGCCGTCCCTGGTCTCAGTGCTGCTACACGTGCTGCTGGAGCTGGTGCTGCCGGCTCTCTGGTCCCCAGTGCGTCGACGACGGTCGCTCTGAACTGTACGACCTACTGATTCTGAGCCTCTCTGAACTGCGTAGCCTGGTGTTTCTGGGCCTCCGTAAACTACTGGAACATAGCCATCACCTGAGCGCCATCAAACAACATCGTCGGAGGCAGCGGAGGAAAGAGAGGAGGCGGTGGTGGAAGCTGATCTGCTGGAACGTCTGGTGCGGCCTGATCCGAACTGCCTACGACTCCGGGCTAATCCGCGGTCTTTCTCGTAGTGACCATCCTGTAACAAAAGAAAACTTCGTAATTGATAAAAACCTAACCTACTAGGAAATGTAAATATTTATAAAAATATCCATATATACCCGATGTACCCGATTTCCTATGCTGTGATTCAAGTTTTCCTAGTTTAAATCAAGTCCCCCTAATAGTACTCTAATACCTAGGTACTATTAGGATAGACCTGCATGGGCCACCACTAAAAACATGTCATGATCCGCTACCGAATAATCGGACACGAGTTGGACACGCCCCACCTTCGTCGTTAGACACGACGAAGTAAGCTGTACCAATCTAGGGAAATCTAACCAGATAATCATGAACAAGTATGAAATCATAGCATCTATAAACGTATCCCAGAATAAAAGTAAAGTACAAGTCTCAGAATTATTATATTCCAGCAAATAAAAGATAGAGTCTACTATTCTCAAAATACAAGAAAAATGTAAAGTGCTAATGGTAAAGCTCTAGGCTTCTGCAGCCTCTAAGTCAAGAGCAACTCCAGCTGGCTCTCCTACATCTATTGGCTCTTAGCCAAAATATGTGTCGCAAAGAGCCTCCAACTCACCTGCAACATATCCTATTCAGGAGCGGAGCAAAGTACAGTTATAGGTAACGAAACATGAACATGATATAAACTGAGTACAGGAGTACAGGAAAATAAAATACAAGAATGAACAGAAAAGTAGTATAGGAAATAAGTACAGGAACTACAGTACAGGAATGTAAAGTACAGGAACATGTAAAGTACAGGAAATGTAATGTATAGGAATGAACTATAATCCTGAAGTACCAGACATGATAAGTGTACAATATTTGAAATACATCTAATTCATGTGACCGACTGGGGTGAGTACAAGAGCATGCACAGGAGTACATAAATATTGTACGGCTTAGGGCCCGCGTGCACGATGCGAGGCCTAAGATATCTACATGAATATAGTAACCGTAGTTTGGTCACATGGTTAGTATATTTTCCCACCCGACAACAGTAAGTAAAAGTGTAGGAATACAGGAGTACATGGGTACAGGATATCGTGTCATAACGTGTCACAAGAAAGAGTACAAGAATGTAAATGCACAAAATCTTAGAAAAGTACTTGCCTTGCTCCGGGAAAGTACGGATAGATAGAAGATCTGGATACCCTCCTGTTTTATTGATACAAGTTGATTAAAAATTACATAATTTCTAAATTGGTGTCTTAAAGTTCTAAACATGTCTAACTATAACTATTTATAAACTATGATATCTTGGTTGAAATCATTCAATATTCATTTCCTATAATCAATCTTAGAACTCTATGCTAACTAATATTAGAATATAAGGCCAACCACCACTGTTTTTGAAATAGAAACTAGATTGCCCACCATGTCAGTAGTTAGCCTCGAGTTAGGCTAAGAGACACTAGTCCTAAGTGCTGTTGTCACAATAGGTTTATAGAGTAACTAATGAAGGGTCTTCTAGATTCAACCATAATATCAAGTTACTGATACAAGAATGCCTAGTTTGATTGCAATTACAAACTAAACTGGCATTATCTATTGTTACAAAAATCGACTACAGAATGTATATAAGCACAGTCCAACTCTAGCCTGGACTTGAACTAAGCCTTCAGTCAATGCCCAAAATCAGTCAGGTACTCATAGGGAAAACTAAAACTAATTTTCTTCAATCAATTAAATCCAACTGAAATAGTGATTTCAGTACAGCCACTGACTAATCCCCTGCTACCAGGATTAGTACAATGGTTGAAAGCTTGGCTATTTATGCACTATTTCTCAGGTTCATCACTATACTAAAGATAAATATACAAGGGTTCTCAGTCTCAGGTCATTGATACACTTTTCATAAGTTTCAGTCTCAGGTACTTTACAAGGAATCAGTTTGTTCCCAAATGTATCAAGCCACTCAGGACAGTTAGCAAGCAAGAACCAACAAGACATAATCTCATTCCCATCTCAAATTCTCTGGTATCAGTTAATCAACCCACTAGCTAACTACAGAAAAAAGTTCAATCCTAACTGAACATATCAATGAAATCCTGAAATCGAATTTGAAGGCAACTTCCAAAAATCAGTGTCGTATCTAATTGACATGTTACTACTATTTCTTGGTATTCTCTAGTTATGCTTAGGTTCATTGATTAAAACAGGGTTCAAACAATAATATAATTCCCAGGTAACAATAGAACCAAGTATTGTAATAACAGTGTTAGATTAAAACAGGTTTCATAATCTTGACAAATACACTGATATGTAATTCTATCTTTTCTATAACAAAAATCTCATCATTCAATTATTTGTGCCGAAGTCCACACTTAAATGTTATACCAGGCTAGACCATATTCCTGTTGCCAGTAACTAAGGAATTATCACATTGGTTGAATCAGCAACAAACTAAAATGATGGCAGCTAAATCAAATGTAGGAACATGGTATTCCTGTACTAGTATTCTATTAGCATAAAATCCAAACTGATAGGTTAACTAAGTTCTACTGATACATGGATTATCTAGTCCACTAACCAAAACAACACATGTGAATCTCAAGTTCAGGGATAAAATACTTACATGAACCCTCATATCCAAGGACAAACATTGATAGGTTACCCAGGAATCAACCCAATACTGTATATGCAGTACTAGCTTCACTCACGAAATCGGTTTGTTCAGGCCATCTAAGATTTAATAAAATAAACTAAGTATGGCATATGAGTATCAGGTTCATCTCATACACTGATAAAAGTATCATCACTAAACTAAAGGTATTGACATGTTGTTTCAGTTTCCAATACATATATATGCAATCAGATTTCATCAAGTTGCATTCAAGCACTGACTGACAAATGAATGCATGAAGTACATTCCAAGTTCTAGACTAAACTAGGAATCTGAACCTCGATTTTACTAGGACAGAAACTTCATTACTACCAATCTGAACATAGCAATTTGAATTAAGAAAATAGACTTAAACTTATCTTATTCACAAGGTTATAGTTTACCTCAAAATCTGACTGATGTTGAGGATAAGAATTTCCTCGAAATCTGGACACAAGTTCTGTGCCAAGACGACCCAATCTCTCTGAACCCAGGCCATTGACATCATACAAAACATACAACAATTCAAAACAAGAAATCAAGAGAGCTGATCTCTCACAATATACAAATTAAGAGTCATATTTAAATTATTATTCCCCTGCTTACCAAGGTTTGATTCAACCCTTCGGTATTATCAGATCCCTAAGTTGCTGTTATGATCACTGAACTGATTCATAAGAATTCCAAAAATTCAAGTAAGAACCGATCCATTTCAGTCTTAAGAATGGTTTAACAATTAACACAGTTAATCTCAAGATGAACTTACAGTAAAGGAGTATTATACTTTTGATGAGAAAATCCGAGATTAAGTGAATGAAACCAAATGATCTGTGAATTAAAATGAACAGAGATCAATGAACGATCAAATCATGACAACGAATATTAGACAAGCTCACCTCGATCTTGTCATCCAGAAATCAACCAATCCGAAATGATTACTAGGTCTTCTATTCTCGGATCTGACCAATTTGGAAGTAACTTGATCTAATCAATCAAGGAATTCAAAAGAGATCCACTCCTAAGCCAAGAACTCGATCAGAGAATAGTCGATTCAATTGAAATCAAAATGGGAGAAGAGCTACCTTTCTTACCATAACTTCTAAAGGAGATGAAGAATGATAGGATGAAGGAGGATGAATCCTTGGATCATGAACCATCCGCTGAGAATTCCCACAGTGTCTGTGTTGTGACCGCCATTGTCGATCCCCACAGAAATTGATTTTGAATGGGGAAGATGAGTTGAATGAAGAATGCAGAGGAGGAGTGATATATAGGCAGATGAGAGTGCTTTTGGCGGAAGATTGGTGAAGGCTACAGGAAGTTTGTTAGAGCACATGGCTCACTGCAATTTCAGTTGAAGAGAATGGAGTTTCAAATTTGATTCTTCCTGAAGAGTAGTGAAGAAAAAGAGGAGGAACATTCAATAGTGAAAAATGATACTAAACCTAATGGGCCTAGTCACTAAGACAGCCCATAAGATTCAATAAAGATTTAGGCCCAATCATTAATCCATCCAACTAATAATTACAGATATCATTTATAAAACATTTAGGCCCAATTAATATAAAAAATTATTATACCAATTTCGAAGAAGTGAGGTTACATGTAGCGATGGTCAACCAACCGGGGTGGACAGAGGGCTTGGTGATGATCTTGGTCGTGATAATGGAGTCAGCGGGGTTGGTTAACGGTAATGCCGGGATCAAGGTTGTGGTTCTCGGTAAGGGCTGCGGTGGTGATGGCTGCGGTCGCGACCGGGGTCGAGATGATGGTTGTGACGGTGTTGGTGTCTAATGGCGGGGTTGGTTGTATGGTGAGCGTGGATTCGGGATTGCTGTAGAGGCGTATGATGGTCGCGGCTACTGAGTCGGGTAGGGGCAGATGGAAGCCACGGGCACGATGCACATGAAAGATTATTGTGGTTGAGAATATGAAAAACAATGGAAAGCCTCCTTAAATAGATGGTGGATTCCAAAGTGGATAAGAATTTGGATTTTCATTAGATAATTCCCTCATTAAATCAATTGGAACTTAGACATGAATTAATCTAATCATAATATTATAACAATTTCTTAAAATATTATTATAAATTATCCAATAACTCAAATCGTTTGAATTTCAAATCCAAATCGAATAAGATCAACATAACAATTTAAAATAATCTTAATAACATATTCTCAAGTAAAATTAGTAACCACAAGTATTCTCTTGTCCCTGAATGGTTTAAACATATTTTTATTAAATAGAAATAAATCTCTAAAATATTTTTAATTTTTAAAACTAATTTTGGAGGCTAATAATATTTCAAAATAATACACAACCGTCTTTCATAATGCCAATAATTTTATTTGATAAAATATTTTTTATTAAAACAAGATTAGTACTCTCAAAATAGTTAAATTTTAAACTAGTTTTTATATGAGAATTAATCTTAAAATATTATTTACAAAGTCTCGGTACGAATTACGTTTCAAACAAAATAATAAAAATAAAAATTTTGAAAATTCAGGGAGAGGAGTTACAAATCTACCCACCTTAGAAATAAATTCGTCCTCGAATTTAAGGAATGTCTAGGATAGATAGGCTCGATAGGTCCGAAGGAAAATGTAGTAACATTAATTTTAATAAGAGTGGTATTGATTGATAAGATAAGATCGAGGATAACATAAACTTTCTTAACAAGAAATATTGATCACAAGAATATTGATCCAAGTATAGACGAAGGAAGGATGGAAGTGGAAAATTATGTAGATAGGCTTGATATTAGAATCTTTAGGCTATGGTCTTGAATCATAAAAGGTTCTAAGTGTTTTCCAAAATTCGACACAAGCTAATAATGACCTCAAGGACAATTCATCAATAGAAGCCTCTACCCACCTTAGAAATATTATCACTACACCAAATTAGGGCTTTTACGGCCTTTTATTTATGATGTGCATTAGATGCAGGCTGTCAATAATATAATATTACGGCGCACGTGAAATGCGAGCCGTAAATTTCCTTTTTTCGCTCTTTATTACGGCCTGCATTTTTAGTGCCTTTAAATACTATCAATTATTACACGCATTTATGAGAGACGTAAAATATAGGATTATTATGGTCTTTTACGGCCTGCATTAGTAGGTAGTTAAAAAAAAATGGATTTCACAGCCTATACTACAAGAAAAGTGACTTTTTGGGACAAATTTTTTGGCGACAAAAATTATTTGTTGTACAAGTTCAATAATTGCAATGGAATTTATATAATTGTTGCAAAAGCTGGTTTTACAATTTTTAAGCAACAAAAACTAAATCGTTCAAAATATTTTGTTGCAAAATAGTTGGCACATTCTATTCCCGCTCTTGACAACTGGTGGTAAAATTATTTGCGACAAAAAATAATTTTTACAAAAAAATATAATCGTAACAAAGAGTATTAAACTTTTGACAACTAACTTTTATCGTTACAATAAGTTAATGTTCCTTTTGCAGCATAAATTTTTTCCCTCTAGCAAAAGACCCCTAAAATCGTTAAGAGAGAAGAAAACGGGCATACAAAATTTTCCCTTTCGCCTGAACAGCGCGAAAATTTCCCTCTAAAATTTTAGTCCCTTAAAATTTCCTTCATCTCTCAATGAAAACTCCTATCCCCTCCGTTTCTGCGAAAACTCATCTCTTCCCCCTCCGCATAAGCGCTCCACTCCTCTCTCTCTCCT
This sequence comes from Iris pallida, assembly GCA_029216955.1. Lineage (NCBI taxonomy): Eukaryota > Viridiplantae > Streptophyta > Magnoliopsida > Asparagales > Iridaceae > Iris > Iris pallida. The sequence continues at coordinate 1,322,947 of JANAVB010002394.1, read as the reverse complement.
CCTCTGCTACAGTGGCATGGTGAGGCTGACGGCAGAATGACGGGCCTGACGACGGCACGACACGGTTGACAGCAGCACAATAATTCTTGATTTCATTTTCTGGTACGATTCTCTATCCATAATTTGCATAATTTGGTTCATTTTGATTCATATGCATCATTTCTATTTTGGCGAATCTACATATTTTTTTTTTCAAAATTTTGGAATAATTAGGGTTTTGATTCAGGTTTCTTTTCTATTATTTGAGTGTTGTTGTACTTGCATTCTTTATTTCTTAATGACTTTGTGCTTTAAACTAAATGTATCTTAATTAAAAGAGTGAAATCTGTGTGGGTATAAGAGACGATGTCATTGTTCTGATTTTCCAACTAGAAACGCATAAATGGTGGTATTTAATAGTTCATGATCGAAGTCCGTTATAGTTATCATTTCTTTATCACCATTTTTTGTATGTTCCTAGTGTGAAAGGTTTCTATTTACTTTTGAGATTTATCCAGTTCAGTTAGATGTAGGTTAGCATCTTTGTTTCCTAGCTTTTTTTATTTCAGAATCAATTTGTTCATGCAAGTCTAGCAAGGCCAAGTTAAGTTCATTTTTAAATTGTGTCTGATGCATTTGACCATATTGATCATACTAAGTTCATTCACTCTGCAATACCCAAGCCCATAACATGATAACTTCAGAATGACAAGTCCATTTATTTCTCTAGGGATTTATACAATTTCTTTTTCTGTCTTTGATATATTACCTGATGGCCCCTCCCACGACATACACATTTGACCAAGTTGGTTATCTAAAATGCATGAACTTTTCAGCACCCAAGTCAAGTCATATGATGAAAAAGGATAATAGTTCCATTCATTCTCAAAGTCGTTTGCTGGATGCTACTGAACTATGTCGCACAAATACAGACACACATACAAATACAATGCGGATACGGGATACAAACATTTTCAAGTAGGTACAGAAGTAGTTCTTATGTTGCACGAGCACGGACAAGGGTACAGACACAATACTGATATGGTCACCATTTTGTGTGTTCTGTGCAACATAGATACTGACCTAGTTTTCAGACTCCAATATACATCCTTATGTTTGTCTCCTATGTGTAAGTTTTATTAGCTGCAACGTTTGTGCTATGTCAAATACTTTGTTTCTTGTATTAAGTATACTTCTGTATTACCTCTGTAGCCATAACCTGAATGTTGTTAGTGAATTATAGGCCTATAATCATGGTGGAAGACGTAGCAATGTCCATCATATAAAATTTTGATATTTAATGTAACTTTGTAGTTTGTTAAGCAATGTTGTATTGCAGTAATAAGTATTTTAGTTGGACAGTCGGATCTGGTGTTCAGACTAAGTATTTTAACTTTTTCTTAGAAATAAAAGAAAAGAATAGGAGATATCTAAGAGCAGTCAATCTTTGTCGTTTATGGGATTTAATAGACATCAAGTTGATAAACTAGATCCTGTTGTATTTGCCGATGCCAAAAAGATAAGTGAAAGATTGCAGCGTGATGGCGGTATTACCTTAGAATCTAATTTAACTTTTTCAGTGTAGCTTTTTTTCTATTTTGTATTCAAGTTCCTATATAATGCTTGGCCTATCGCTCTAATGAAATTATTCAACTTTTCTAATGTAGTCTATTTCTCTGGAAGGAGTAATGTAAGGTGAATGTAGGCCTTGTGCTTGGTAGGATTTTGTATAAGAAACCCATGTTCTTTTTTGTTCCATGAGGCATTTAGAGACCATTCATCCCGTCTTGGAAGTTCCTCCCTTTGTTTTTGTTTGGGGGATATATGATTGTACACTGAGAAAAGCTATCCTTCAAATGCAATTTACTAATTTAGGCAAGTATCAAGGACTAAAGTCTTGAAAACAACAATATTATTTGATTATGGACATGAATAATAGAGGACCATGTGCTATCTGTTGAGGACCTGAGGTCCGTTCTTTTGTTTGAAATCAACTAATTTCAAAGATTTCTGGAGACTACAAAGTACAAAGCATGAGGAGAGTTACCAGTTCTTTCTGAGAGTGGTTAGGCATATTTGCCTTAAATAAGTAGTAGTGGGTAGTATTTTGAAGTTGAACTTAATATAATGAAGCTTGAGAAGATGACGCAAGTCTAAATTACTTTGTTTTCTTAGCACTCTCTCCATGCTTTGGAGTCAATGGCTGCTCCATAGACAATGTACGTTTTCCTTGACAAAAATAGGGACTTCCGTACTGTGTCATTTATGAGATATATGTTTATTATAGTGTTCTAGAGCTACCTCTTTCCCTTGATATCTTGTCATTTATTTCTTTATGGTGGCCTGTTGGCTTTCCTCTTCACTGACATGCTTGTTTTTTACCAGGTAATTAGCAACCCGGAATTGACCCCCCTGCACACATTCTTTTGCAATTATGATTTTACTGACATGCCTGCAGGAACTAAGGTATGTATGCATGACTCCCCTTTTCTTGGCACAAAACTTAACATATATATATATCTGCTAACTTAATAACAAAGTGTCATCTTGCATACTACTTTCTGATGAACTACATCCTGAGGTAAATAGTGTAAATAATGTACGAAGCCTTTTTATTCTATAGAAGAACATGTGAACATGATTCTAAACCTAGATGTTTCATGTCTGATAATTCCTGTGAGATACTACAACTGTATGTAGGCAACTAAATATGTGATCCCTTCGGCATAACTTTTTTTGGGGTAAGAAGTCCAAGACCATATATCCTGTTATTGGTTGTGCAGTTTTAGTTTGGGTTTGCTTTATCCACAAATGCCTGGTTACATGATTCCTATTTCTCCAAGTTTGAGTTTTATTCGTTGAACTTGATATGAGATTGAGAAAAAGGCCACTTCAAAGTAGCATGGGGCTATGAGCACACAGAGGGTATGGGCAAAAGAAGAGGTAAAAAAACAAAACATGTGAACTAAACTAGGTTTCAATAGTATGGAGTTCGATGATAGCTCAGTGAGATCACAGATTGTAAAACATCAAGCTTGAACATGCATCTCTTGCAAAAGTTTTTTCTTGACGACTTAAGGGTTCCAGTAGTTGTCTAGAGGCTTGAAATTGCATGTATTAACCAAAGGTTCACAGAGTATCGGTTTTGTGCTTTCAGGGAGTTTGCTGGTTTTGAATTGGCCGGTTTCTATTTTTTCGGCTATTTTGGTATCGATTTTCATGATACTTAAAACCTTGATGTTAACTTTAATGATAACATATCTACTTGTAGTGTGTCAATTGTCAAATGTTTCTACAAAATACAACATCAATGGAATTTATAGAATGTGTTAACGTTCTCTGAGATTCTTGACTTTATGGTAGAAGAGTTAGCTTCTTATGATTTAGCTACTTTCAGGTCCATGGTAGAATAGGGCTAATTTTAACTTAAATATCCTGAACTGTCATGATTTGACACTTAAATACCATGAACTAATTTTTTAAGTACTTAAATACCCTGAACTTTTTGGTAATTCATCCCCTCTGTTAGTAAACCGTCATATTCTCGAAGCTGGTACTTGTGTTGAATGACATTGACTGAATAATTTGATTCCTTACCTTCAGAAGTTAAATCCAGTATTTTCTTTTCTTGATCGTACCTTGTTTTGAGTAATTAATGAAAGTAACACTTTAATGATATTTAGCAAAAAATTATTTTGCTGCAAAAAGTAAAAATTCTTGTAGTGCTACCAAAAATCACATCCCGCTTAATTACTCCCAAATAAAATTTGGCACTACTTTTTCTATAAACCGTGAGAGAGAAATTCTCTCAATCACCAATTTTGCCGTTCTCATATCTCTTCTTCTTCTGTCAAGCTATTTTGGAAGTAATGCATCTCCTCAGCAATCGGTAAGTACCTTGTCTAGGTCTGATTTTGATTTTCTGCTCAGCTTTGTTTACATGTATTAGTCAAAACATGTGATTTTTTAGGAAATTCTCTCGAATGCAGTAAATTGGGATTGTGCTTGTTTAATCTTGTATTATTTTGTCTCTAAATGATTGAGCTTTATCTTCATCAGTTCGAGAAGGTTTTCTCTTGGCTTTTTTTCTTGTTTCAAGTCCTATGACTTTCTAAACATTGCTTGGCAATGCCCATGACATTTCAACTATGTTTAAAGTCTCAACATTTCAAAATTTGCAATTAGTAGTATGTTGCATACAAGGAACAATATGGTACTCTATTTTAAACGCACAGTTGAAGCATATGTTATATTCTATTTTCACCAGGTCGTTAATAGGTCGAATCTAATACTCGGATTTTAGTAGCAACCCAACCGGAACCCGGACCCATCACCTAGCCCATGGACCTGCTTCGTGTCTCTTTCTTTTAATTCTTATTCAAAATCATGTGAACTAGTAGTGCCTTCCAATCATTATTGTGTTAATATTGTTTTTATTTAATCCAGTCAACAGATTCTTTATTAGATATTTTTTAATATTTTTTTTATTTTTATTCAGGTAATTAAGCTTAAAATAGAGGGGAGGCATGCTTCTAGAAAACTTCATATTTTGAGCTTAAGGACTTAAAAATCTTCGAAGGTCTTGAAGTGTCCATCTATTGTGAGAGAGTGACTTTTGCTTTTGTAGTAAGATATTACTTTTTTATTTGAGCTTAATGACTTTTGCATTGAGTCTTGTAGTAAGAAAATGACTTATGCTATTGGAAATCTAGTTTAAACACTTTTGCTTTGTGTTACGATTCTATCATGTTTTTGTCATCTTATTAATGTTTATGGATTTAGTGCAACTTGTTGGAATTAAATACTCTCAGATGTGTAATTAGTTTGATTTCTGTTGGAAATATTATGAGAACCATATTATAGTCATATTTGATTTTGGTTGATTAATTTATATTTGTAGCAATTCAAATTTGGATATTTAGAAAAAAAATCATAATCATGACACGCCCTGCGAGCCACAAAATGAAACTCATCAATCCTTTAGCGGCCCTCATTTTGAGTCATAAACAAAACATTTATGACCTGCATTTTTGGGCCGTTAATGTGAGATAGTATGTATTCATTTTAAATATTCATGACTTGCTATATGTGCCATAAATTGAAGAATTTGAATACTTTAATGGCCATCACTTCGAGTCATAAAATATTAGTATTTACAGCCTGCATTATGGGACGTAAATAAGATCCAAAGTTTTCAAGCAACTTCATTTACGACGTGGATTTACATAAGTCGCGACATATTTTTGCACGCCGTAAATACTCGTACCCTTTTACGACTGGAGCTTTTATGGCATGATCCTGTGAGCCGTAAAATTAGTTTTACGGCACAAATTGTAGGCTGTAAAAGACCTTATTTAGTGTAGTGTATTCTCAAAATTTTGAAGGGCACGATTAGTCATGATTAAGGATATAAGAAATGATACGATCATTGATAAAAATTGGGTTAGATTGTGAATAGAATCGAACATTTAAGAAAAGATACTACGTGGTATGATTAAGGTATAGTCCAAAGGGTTTAGTCACAATGGTAGGGTCTAATCGAAAAAGTGTTAGTTTAAACAAGAAAAAGTTGTTAGGCACGATTAACCACTGTTGAAAATATATAGGCATGGTCAAAATTTAGACACGGTCTAAACATGGTTAAAATCACGTTGATATATCTAAGATGTAGTCATGATCAAGGTTAATCACGCAAGTCATTCAAGTGAGTTAACACGAGTATGAAAGTAATAAAAATGGTCACGATCATAGTGGAATAGAGAGATAATTTTAGCAATGAATAAGTTGAAGTAGGCACGATTATGGTTATAGTCAAATACTTTAGTCACGATAAAAGCCTTTTAGGAACGACCAAAATTCAAATTTTTTATTTGGCACGATAACTCGAATGATTGTTTTAGCAAAATTATTTAGGCACGATTACAAAATCAAATCTAGGAAAATATGAGAATTAACACGATCGAAATATAACCAAAATAGTTTAGTCGCGATCAAAAATCCTTAAGAATAATCCAATTTCAAATTGTATTAGCACGATCGATTATATAGGTATGATTATAGAATCATAATATCGGTACGATTTTGAATCTAGTAGAATGGGGTTAAAATCTACTAATAGGTTTTCAAATGAGAATGAGCCAAATGACAACTCGAGATTAGAAGATAAGATAAGGAGGGAAGGACTACAAGCTTTATTTATAATGTGATAATGAAAAATAGGGTATCAAATCAATTTGTAGTGAAAGTGCAAGATTTTGCGGATCATGAAAACGAATAGTCATATGCCAATAAAAGGTATAGCCTCTATAGTATTCGAAAACTGTAAGCATGTCCGAAGTTATTTTACCGAGAATTTATGCCTCGCCAGTGTACACCTGGCTGCAGTAAATTCTTGGTTCCATGACTCAAATAAAAATACGGTATCGAGTACTCTATTAACTCTATCTAATATTGACATAAAGACTCAAGGTCAAAATAGGACAACTAGGACATAGTTTTAATAACATTGGATAACTTACACTTACTCAAAATTACTTCAACTTAGGGATCATGCCACGCCAGTGCGCTGCTGGCTGCAATGAACCCGTAGTCTCGATAATTCAAATAATTGGCGACAGTGCGCTGCTGTCTTGCCATCATAAATTATCAAAATTATTTCAACTATATTTCTAAGAATTTTAAAGGAGTTTTTAGAATTTTGACGCGCAAATCATGATTGAAAATGTAAGTATCTGTCCTTGAAGTGAAGGTATCACCTTTCAAAAATAAAAGGATTAATTAGAAAAATGATTGAACACAAGAGAAGCATTTTTTTCCAATTCTATTTCTCTAATATCCAAGGATCGAGGGAAAACATAAAACAAGAACTGGCTCGAAATTAACATATGGATAATTGAATCATGTTAGGCTCAAGTGTCAATGGGTGGAAAATAGAATTGACTCTTAGGAAAATAATTTATTATGGCTAATGAGAACTAATCCAGTAATACCGACTGTACTACATGACGATGTCAGGAAAAGTCGAAAAATAAAATTGCACAATTGTTAAAGATAGGAAAAGTGTAAGTATCTGCCATATAGGTCCTAATTCTTGAAAATAAAATGATCGATTAGGGAGGGAACATTCTAATCTCTATTTCATGGATACTCAAATGATTGAGAAGAAAACCTTGAATCAAAAATTGACTCAAGATTCATACATGGATAACATAATAGAAAAATTATAAAAATAATTCCCTATTGGCAAAAATGGAAAATAATTAAGCAATTCAGACTTACGATATGAGGATAGTTAGAGAAGGCAAAATAAATGATCAAGGTTAGGATTGAATCCTAGGAATACCTAATTTACCAGGCGGATAGTCTACCCACCTTAGATCCTACCATTGTATCAAAACACAATAGTGTGTCCCTCTATGAAAGTCATCTAATAGGGTTTTTAATTCAATGAATCCTGGCTAAGTCATATGGCCTATATGTATCAACCTTAACTACCCAATAGTCAATTTAATAAGAGACTTCTTAATCCTAGTTATTCTCTTAAAATCAAATTAACCCTAACTTATGAATGAGCATTTCCTAGTCGCAGGTTCGCAATAGTACGACTAACATAAGTACTATCACGAGTTCGCATAATTTGCAAAAATTGACCTGCATGGGCCACCAAAAAAACTTGTCACGACCCGCACCCACTTTTCGAAATACGAGTGCGTGTCCAAGCCAGTCTACGTCGCAGTATCGGCGGTAGAACACTGTCAAGCCACAATGCTAAAACTAACAAATAATGCTCATTCACAATAACTAAATTAAATTATAATATTCAAGGATTTATATTTGAATACAAGGTACAATGTCTCAAAAAATTATAAAAAGACAACTACATGAATACTAAACTTTTTAACTAGTCTCTAGGTTTGGCCTGCAAGTACACCCGTCTTTCCAATTCTAACCGTAGTCGCGGCTAAAATGAAAAATGTTGGGTTACCCAGTCAGGATGGAACGAGTACAATTCACTGAATACAGTTCCAATATATGAAAATGACTATAAAGCAGAGGTTAGACACCAATTATATGTTTTGAAAATAAACAGCAAAAAAGACGTGAGAAAAGACGAAAAATTAATAGCAAGTAAATAAACTAAAATACCTTTCTAACTTTTACAAGTACCTTTGATATGTGATCAATCTGGGACACAACACCGCGAGGTGTACGAGGTCTACTTGCATGAAAAGTAAACAATGTCTATGAGGTCTACTTGCAGAATATAAACAATGTCTACGAGGTCTACTTACAGGAAATAAACGATGTCTACGAGGTCTACTTGCATAAAAATAAATAATGTCTACGGTCGGATCACACATCCTTGGTACTTCTCATTCCTGACTCAATAATTTATAATAGAATATAAAATGACAAAACCACATAACCAATGGCCAACAGTAAAATATAGTGAAATTCAATATTGAAAAAAGACAATAAACGGTATTCGCCTGGGGTTCTTAGCTAGTGAAACCGATAAAACTTTTGCGTCCAGGATAGTCCAATTGGCTAGGATCCGTGTGAAGAAGCCCCAAAATTGGCAAAGAAATATGAATACGATTAGCTACGATCAAAGAAAACCTAGTAATCTAAGGGACCTTCTAAACTTAGAGAAAAGGCAGTTGTTTAATTAGAAAATTATATTTATTTATTTAGAGAAATACTTATAAATACTTTATTTTATTTTCATTTTATTTGAGACATAATAGGTACTTAACCCGTTTAAAAAAAGATTTATTCTACAAAGCTATTAAATAAAATTCTTTAATAATAATTTAAGAACACAGTTGTCAAATAAAAGTCCCATTCTAATACAGTCCACACAAAATTACTAAAATAAACACTTTAGGGCTTAAAGCGCAGTATATTATTTTCAACATATACGAAGGCCCATCATGGTACAAAACTTATTTAATATAACTATACGTTTCGAAAGCACGCTTATAACTTACTTATATAAACCCATTTTAAAAATACTTTTATTTACATATTCTTCACTAAAATATGTACAGGAACAAGTCTGACTGAATATTCATGTGCCCAAATTAATTAAACTTACTATTATAATATCCCAAAACCAAATATATATTTATTTACTAAATTTCACACTTATTCAGTAATATAATAACCCAATACATTATCCATAACCAAGACCCAAAAGTTATTCATATATCCCAAACCCAACTATCATCTGTTCCAATTTAACTTTTAAAAAGGAAATATTTAATATATATGTATATTTCTTTTAAAACAATAAGCAGTAGAGATAATATTAATAATAATTAACCATCCTAACATTAATAGAATTAATGATATTAACGATAACAAATAATAATACAAATACAATTATTAACAATTTAATGTACCTACTGATTAATAAATCCAACCATCTGTTCTGGTTCTCCTTTATCAATAAGAAAGAGAGAGAGAAAGAGAGAGAGAGAGAGAGAGAGAGAGAGAGAAAATGCCTTCTTTCGTGGAAAGCTGGAGTAAGGAAGAGGTTTATTGAAAAGAGTGTGTTGCACTTAATAGAGAGGGAGAGAGAATAGAGAGTGTTAAAACCGAAGAAAAGAAAAGAACATCAGTTCCTCTTCAAAGAACATAGGAGCAAAAGAAGGGGAGAGGAGTTCTCATCGTGGTTCTCCAGGCGAGTCGGCACGACGGCTCTAATCCAGTAAGGAGGCGCGAAAGGGAACTTGGCTAGAGGACAGCGGTACCATGGTTCCGTTCCGGCGATAAGCACATACGCGCGGTGCTGCGACCGGTCCACGCGTCGGAGGCGACGCTGGCTGAGATGGGGAGGCACCGGTCTTCTCATCGGTGGCAGCGCTTTGGCCACGGCGGAAGAGGAGCTCTCGGCGTGAGGGAAGTCCGAGGACGCGCGCTCTGACACGGGTGGGCGCACCCAGAGATTGCACTGGAGGTCGACGGCTCTTCGTTTAACTTCGACGACGGAGACACTGCTCCGGTACTCAGAGTGGCATGATGGAACCGGAGTGGTGGAAAGGTAAGTGGTTCGTGGTGGTTGGGATCTCCGTGATGGCGGTGGCAATGGCGTGATTTCTGGAGGTGATGGTAGTCGGGTTCGGATAGTGAACGGAGGTCGGTATGGTGGTGAACACGGCTTAGTCAGTTTCGACGGCTGATTTTTTAGGTTGATGGTGATGATAAGGATGTCGATGATGGCAAGGCTTATGGTGGCTGTGATGGTCTGTAGCGATGGTCAACTGTCCGGGGTGGACAGAGGGCTTGGTGATGATCTTGGTCGTATAGAGTCGGCGAGATTGGTCAACGGTGATGTCGGGATCAAGGTTGTGGTTCTCGGTAAGGGCTGCGATGGTGATGGTTGCGGTCGCGACCGAGGTCGAGATGATGGTTGTGTGGGTGTTGGTGTCTAATGGCGGGGTCGGGTGTATGGTGAGCGTGGATTCGGGATTGCTATAGAGGCGTATGATGGTTACGGCTACTGAGTCGGGTAGGGGCAGATAGAAGCCACGGGCAAGATGCACATGAAATATTTTTGTTGTTGAGAATATGAAAAGCAATGGGAAGCCTCCTTAAATAAATGGTGGATTACAAAGTGTATAAGAATTTGGATTTTCATTAGATAATTCCCCCATTAAATCAATTGGAACTTAGATATGAATTAATCTAATCATAATATTATAACGATTTCTTAAAATATTATTATATATTATCCAATAACTCAAATCGTTTGAATTTTAAAACCAAACCGAATAAGATCAACATAACAATTTAAATTAATCTTAATAACATATTCTCAAGTAAAATTAGTAATCACAAGTATTCTCCTGCCCCTGAATGGTTTAAATATATTTTTATTAAATAAAAATAAATCCATAAAATATTTATAATTTTTAAAACTAATTTTAGAGGCTAATAATATTTCAAAATAATACACTACCGTCTTTCATAATGCCAATAATTTTATTTGATAAAATATTTTTTTATTAAAACAAGATTAGTACTCTCAAAATAGTTAAATTTTAAACTTGTTTTTATACAAAAATTAATCTTAAAATATTATTTACAAAGTCTCGACAAGAATTACATTATAAATAAAATAATAAAAAAAAATTGAGGGAGAGGAGTTACAGGTACATGTCATTTTCTAGGAAAGTCTTTAGTCTCCTGGTTTTCTAAGAAATAAAATTCAGTTGCATTATCAACTACAGAAGATGAGTATATAGCTGCAAGACGTTGTTGTGCACAAATTTTGTGGATGAAACAAACTCTGGAAGACTTTCAATTATCCTTTCATCATATTCTCATTTACTGTGATAACACTAGCTCCATAAATCTCACTAAGAATCCCATATGTCATTCATGCACTAAACATATAGAAATTAGACATCATTTTTTGAGAGACCACGTTTTGCAAGGTGATATTGTTTTAGAATTTGTTGATACTGAACATCAACTAGCTAACATCTTCACAAAGCCTTTGGCTGAAGATCGTTTTAACGTTATACGAAGAGAATTAGAAATTCTGGATGTTGAAGTAATATAATATAATATTATTATTTAATGAACATAAATTTGCTAAATTTATTTTTGGTTATAAGCCGAAAGGGCCCTTCTGTCACACAAGTGTAAATAACCAGAAGCGACACGGTGCACTAGTCTTCGGACTACCGCTAGCTGGGATCCAGCCCCTATAGCTAACCCAAAGTAGCTATAGCAATTTATGGGAATTAATTAATAAATATTAAATTATTTCCTTCAACACAATTATTTTTAAATTATTTTTCGTATTTATGTTAAAAGCTGTCATATTATTTCTAACTCTGTCTTGAAACCCTAGTGACCAAACTCGGTCAGAGTTCTGGCCGAACTCGGACCAAACTCGGTCTGGGGGGATTTCTGTCATGACCCGCACCCGCTTTTCGGACGCAAGCTCGTAAGCAAGCCAACTACGCATCAAGCGGACTCCAGCCCGACTCGAATACGTAAACGCTGTCACGACTATGGCAATGGGCCTAATCAAGGCAAGGCAAAACTATATCTCGATCCACAATAAGAATAATAATCAAGAATGAACAAGTATGGGTCGTGGTCTGCAGCCCACTAGCATATATGTCCGATAAGACTCTAAGAAAGTAACAAGAGTCTAAAACTGAATCAGGAAACAAGATATCTCATGATAAGGTATGAAAGCACGATCTGATAATAAATGCAATACGATACCTGAATCCCGTAAGTGTATCATCCCATCCAACATCCAGAACTAATAGCTAACTCCATGCACTCACTAAACCTGAAGAGATCATCAGGTCCTCAGGGGACATAGCAAGATACATAAAAATATGCCTATCTAGCAGTTTATCATGCAATAAAGAAAATATAGGAAAATAAACAGAAAAGACCAATCAACACGAAACACGACTATACACGACTGGAAGAACCACTATGCATAAATGAACTGATGGAGAAGAACAATAGAACACGATATCACGATGTCAACGGATAACCAATCAAATACTCAAACCCTTGCCCCTAGTGTGGACTCGCAGGTTTAAACAACTACTAACCCTCGTCCCTAGTGTGGACTCGTAGGCTAGCATCACCCTCGTCCCTAGTGTGGGCTAGTAGGTGTGGGACAGATAACTACTAACCCTCGCCCCTAGTATGGACTCGCAGGCTAGCATCACTCTCGCCCCTAGTGTGGGCTCGCAGGTGTGAACCATATACTACTAACCCTCGCCCCTAATGTGGACTCGTAGGTTAGCTTCAAGAATTCAAGGTACAGCAGTTCCGTTATGACTTATTCATCCTATGACACGATGTGACTCAGTCCAAGAACAAGTGATGACACGACATGACCCAATCAGATACACGAGAGAATCAATCCAATATGAACTACAAAATTAACTATGAACAAGAACTACATATATATATATATATATATATATATATATATATATATTACAAAATTACCTATGAACAAGAACTATATATATATCCAATACGAACTATAAAGCTAACCATAAACAAGGGCTATATATATACTAGCATGCACGATGTACAATACATATTGTCAATAATCAACTAGTAAAACTATATAATAATAGAAATATGCATGTAAATAAACTGTAGAGGGAGGCAAGGTATCTTGCCTGGAGCTTGCACGCAGATCCAATAAATATATAGTCAACCGATAAGCCACAAAGTCCAAGTCATCACAACTGTCTCCAAAAGCTGAGACAAACATTGCCAACATTCTCAGAATAGTCAAATTAGCTAGGATTGCCTGTCCTTAAGTCCAATTCTGGACACAGGGGCAAAACAGTAATTTCGGGCAAAATTGGTGTTCCGTCGTTGGACCCGCTTTGCACCGAAAAATGTGCCAGAGTCAATGGTCTCTAAAGTCGTCAAACTATATGTCTACGATTTGTTTTGATGATACGAACCCAACGGTATGTCTAGTTTTGGATTCCGGTAGGCCGTGCATAAAATAGCCCGTTGAATTGGATCGTGGGGCCCACGAAACGGCGATCCAATCAACTGTCTCAGAATTGGACAAAACTTGGTATACAGGACCAAGAAAAATGATACGGTCCTATTGGCGCAAGTTTCGTCTCGATCTGACGAACGTGCACAAAGTAATCAGAAAATTTGCACAGAGGTTGATACGGTAAATTTTGACGGATACGTATCAAATTCGTCGCGCACACGAGACTAATTTGAATTCTGTCAAAGCCCACACGACCACGAAGCCGTTACGCACCGTTCGAATGCTTTCAGTTCGCGACCACGGTGCCTGGTTTGGCAGGACGCACGTCGTATCGATGCTTTTTCCAACTTTGAAAATAGGTTTTTCATCAACTTTATCCTAATTTTAAACAAAAAATAATCAACAAGAATTTAATCTAAAAATGGGGTTTCCATCTTGGTTAGGTTGTCTAGAAGTCTGTTCAAGCGATTTTCTAAAATTTCCATATTTTGGTCGCAAATCGACCGCAAATATTGGACTTTGGGGCAGTTTCTATACCCAGGAATTCGAGATTTTTCTCGATTCTGGAACTCGATTTTCAACGCATACAGTGCGAATTATTGAATTCTACTTGAAGGAGACTGAAGGTGTATAGGTCATCTACATACCTGTGCAATCGGTTCACAAAACGACGAATCGTGGTGTCGGGAATTCGTCCATAAACAGGGCTCCGCAGGCTGCAACTGCTGCTGCTCTCCGCCTTCGCTGCGCCGTGCGCGCGCGGCTGAGTGGCCGGCCTCCGGCGGTGGCCTGACCCTGCTGCGGCGGCGCACGGTGGCTGGGGTGCTCCTGGGGTGGTGCGGCGTTAGGGTTAGGGAGTTTTCATTCGATCTCTCTGTCAATCCCTATTATATACACTCGAGGGGTGTCGGCTACTGTTCCACTCGGTTGGGGGCTCAGTCATGTGTAGGTGGGCTCGGCTCATGGGCTTGGTCGGGCTGGGCTGCCTGGCTGGGCTGCTGCCTTCTTATTTAGCTATTAGTGCATTTATATATATATATATATATATATATATATATATATATATATATATATATATATATATATATATACACACATAATACCTATGTATATATATACATAATTATATATACACACATATACATATATACATAAATATATATACACACATATACATATATATGTAATATATATTTATATATAAATACACATATACACATATACACATATACAATATATATATTTATATATGTACGTAAACATACCCTCATATATATATATATATATATATATATATATATATATATATATATATATATATATATATATATATATATATATATATATATATATATTATAGATATATTTACATGCCTATATGGTATATATGTCCTGGTATTTATACACATATGTATACCATAAATTCCACATGGACAATAAAATATTTTAATTATAATCAATATTAATAATATTTAATAGTAATAACTATATTTATTTAATCACCACAAATAATAAAATAATAATAATTTAAATGGTGGTTTGGTGAATCCGTGCTACTCACCTTTATACGGGTCGAAAAAATTGTACAAATATGGTAAAACAATATTTAATAATAAAAATACCAATTTTTGTATAAATATTCAAATAATTAAAAATGTACATCAATACCTAAAATAATTTAGGAAATATTTGTACACACATAAAATATGCCTACATGGTTGTCTTTGGTCTCACTACATACCTACAAGGGCTTGGATTCAGTTCGGGCCCAGTTCGGCTAAGTTGGTATAATCGGGTCATCTAAAATCAATATATCTAATTAATAAATAAATAATTCATCGGTGGGGGTTAAGTCACAACTTAGCCTGATTTTCCTAGTTAGGGCATCACTATGGCTCAGCCTTCCTGGCATAGCTAATACACTAATCAAGGCACGCCACTACACTATCCGTGTGTCACGCCCAGAACCAGAATACTGGAGAGCGGGGGCAGACATAGCCAGCTACGCATATTGAAATAGATTCCATCTCGCTATACGGTCACGGCTGTCTAGATACATGAGGGTTTATCTACAAGCCAGCAGTCTCTTAAGGTCATGAACAAGCCTATTGTCTCAATCACAAGCAAGTAAGTAAAAGTTACAAGATGTATGATCATTAAATATACAATAATAAGACGTCCCAAATATTACATATTCAGCTGATCATGAAGCTAGTCGTTACAAAATGTCAGGACTAGCAAGAGTTTAGTCATACATGATCAACCCTAGGATCTGTCAATCATGTTACAGCCCGTAGGCAGACAGTAAGTAAATACAATCGAGCTAAACAGGTGCTCGTCGGCTAAACGCCTCAAAAGAATATTTTTACAATAAGTGGGAGATCAAAAATAAACCCACTCGTTGCCAGGGTTCCATCTAGTGGTCACCATCTAGCTGGAAGGCCGGTAGATCCTTTGGAGCTGCTCCGAAATCTGGCCATACAAAACCAGCTGGGTCAGATCCCAGAAAGAGCAAGTACCACAAAGGAAGCTTCACTTAGGAACTAAAACCAGCAATCAGCACAAGATATAAATAAAAGTAAGAACTGGAAATAAAGAAAACACATCAGGATGATATACGACGAGATAACCATGGGACTATTCAGATTACCAGGTTACAACCCGTAAACCAAACAAGGACCGGAGTTGTAACCCTTCGTCTGAACAGAACTTGGAATTCTCACCATTTATCGGTAAAATAAATACAGGCATTCTGGTCATGCAGTAGTCTGGAACAGGATCAAGACAAGACTAGACTGGTTAGACTCCATCCAATCATTTCACGGCCAAGCAAGAACTACGGCTTGATACTTTAACTAACTAGGGTTGTCACAAGCCTAATTACTAACAAGATGCAGTGAGATTATTCCACAGCCACAAGCCCTGCAGACCATCCAGGTTACCCAGGTCGAAATTAGGGGTTGAATTCAAGTGGGTACACCGTCCAGGAAACGCATGTACCCTTAAGTAGCTTGAAAGGTGCAACACATGACAGTGTGCTGGAAATGTGCCCTACTCGACGGCAGGCTACAGATCCCAGGCGCACCCAGGTAACGGAATTGCCTGTAGCTGGGAAATCTCTTTATGACTAATGTGTTAATCTAGTTATTAACCTTAGTCCATTTCAATAGGTACTCCTGACCGTGGTACTCAGGAGCTCCCTCCCTAGACATGATGCAAGATAAGACTGGTTTATTTGTACAAGCACAATCGCCCACGGTGTCCATATAATTTATACAGGTCATGTCATGTCAGGTAGCCATCGCAACAGCTTATCAGATATATCATGTCAGGTTTATCATGTCAAGTATTCTTGTCAGGAGTGCGCCACGACGGGCCACTATCAGGTCATGTCAGGTTTTCTTGTCAAGAGTGCACCCCTACGGGTCACTATCGTGTCATGCTCAGGTATCATTTCCAAACATATTAAACAAATCCATGATTATCAAGTTCATGACAAAAGGCGTAAGGATATAAAATAGACGTAAAATATCTAATAAAATATCAATATTCAGGGCTATAGAAGAGTCAAGCGGCTAAGTCATATGCGGTCAGGAAAGTCATATACGGTCAGGAGAGGGTAGACTCATGCGGCCCAATTAGGAGAGCGCATACAGCCAGAGTCACTGGATCCGATGCGGCTAAGACAAGGGGGCGCATGCGGTCAGGAAGATAGGAAACTCATGCGGCTGCGGGGGATGGGTCTTATGCGGCTAGCTGGCCAATCAGGTACATGCGGCGGGGGGGGGAGTGTGGTTCCATGCGGCTCGAGAAGAAGCAACCCATGCGGCTGCGGGAAAAGGGAACCATATGCGGCTTAGAAGGGAAGAGTACTCATGCGGCTGCGGGGAGCAATGCCCATGCGGCTGGAAGCAAGTGTGCATATGCGGCTCGCGAGTGTGGAGTTCATGCGGCTCAGGTGAAGTCCTCATACGGCTGGGTCAAGCAAGTCTCGTGCGGCCAGCGGGAATGGTGCATGCGGCTGCAGAGTTCAGAACTTATGCGGCTGGGAATTGAGCGAGTTATGCGGCTAAGTGAGTCCGACTCTCATGTGGCTCAAGAACTTCCTGTCATGCGGCTGGATAGAACACTTGTCGCGTGAATATTCATACGGTCAAGTCAAGCACTGTTCATCTTCTCCAAAATTTCAGAAAAGAAGAACACCATGAGAGCCAAGTCCTCAAGCTCCATAACTCTATCATCCGGAGCCTAAATCCGAACTTCCATAGGTCAAAATGGGGCAGAACAAAATTCTCTACAACATGGAACCATCAAAACTCAAAAATAACAAGATTTAGTAGATCAAAACCCAAGAAATCTGAAAGTAATGCAAACTTAGATCTACAAGAATCTAGCCATGGAAATTAGAAAAGCCAAGTACTAAAGTGTTTTATAATGTAGTAAAGAAGAGAATGGAGCAATAAAATCAGAGTTCCTCCATGAAGCAAGTTGCACTTGCCTAGACCTCTCTCTCCTCTCTCTGGTAGGTAAGGAAGTAATGGGGAAGAAGAAGATGATTAATGAAGAGAGAGAATAGAGAGAATGGATTAATAAATACAATGGTGGTGGTAGGTAGGGGGTTCACATTGGTTCATATTGAACCAAAGAAAACCGAGCCAAGCCGAACCAAGCCAAGAAATAACCAAGCCAAGATGCAAGCTAAACAAGGAATCTTGCAATACAGAATAAAATACGTACACGTATTCCAGAAATACGTAATACAGGCATTACACCGTGCCAAGATTTCTAATCGTCTGATACTTCAAAACTCAACCATGGCTAAAGTCATCTACCTTAATAATTAACTAATAATTATTAAAAAAATCTAAAAATCACTATTTAAATCAAATAGATAATAAAAAATATTTCAAAAACTTCCGGGAAGGGAGGCTACAATTTCGAACAGAAGATGGACAGCCGACCCCTCTTCTATTTAAAATCTATTCATCATCATCTTCTTTATCAAGCACCTCCAAGCCCTACCGAAAAACAATAACCCTAACCTCCTTGTTCTCCCTCATCCAAGCTCTTCAAACGTTTAAACTTCGAATTTGGAGCTCTCTCGAGGTTCTCTTCCACTGTTCGCCAGCAATTTTGGTATTTCTCTCTTTTTTCTTTCTGTGCTATTTTTCATATGGCTCCCAAGCAACCAATTTCTTCTCAAAAGAAGAAGGTTGATAAAGGTTCGTCCTCAATCCCTCATGAGGCGGCCTCCTTTTCACTTTACACTCCTTCGAGACCCGATGAAAATTTCTACGATGAATTTATTTTTGTGTCCCAAGAAGCTTCGGACTCTTGGTTCACGGATTTTCATAAGAGAAAAATCTATTCGGGTGCTCCTATCAACTTTACACTATTTCTTGATCACTCTAGCGTATTCACATATCCTCATTTGCAAGATTTAGTTCAATCTACTTTTCCCGTTTATACCAACGCTATTTGTATGTTTTATTGTAATTTCTCGTTCACAAAGGGTACGGTGAAATATAAAGTTGGCAGAGTCGACATTGAGTTCGATGCCGATGATCTCGCGATCATTCTCCACGCACCCAATGACGGGGAAGCACTTATAGAAATTACATCTGTTGAGTTTCCCGAGGGAACAACTTTTGATTCCTTCCATGATTCGCTCTGTGCACCGAATACTCGACCCCATGGCACTCTTCGCTCTAGACATCTGAACAACTACTTCTATGATCTCCATCGCATGGTGTTCTCTACTATCCTTCCTAAGAACACTGCCATAGATGAGATTTTATACATGGAACTCTCGGCAATTTATCATCTTCACTTCCATCTTTCTTTCAATCTACCCAAGACTATCATCTCCTCTATGGATCGTTGTCGCAAGAACTCCTCGCGACGCCTTCTATACACGACGTATCTTTCTATCATATTTCAGTATTTTGAGGTCAGTCTTGAGGACTGTGCTGAGGATACTACTCCTACCTATCTTCATGAGCATCGTCGTCCAGCTCAGCCTGCACAGGTTCCACCTCCTGCAGTTGCTCCTACTTTCAATGACTCCCAAGCTATTCATTCTCCTACCGGTGTTACTCTTAAGTCCCTTCAGACTCTCGTGCTGGATCTGTTTCGAGCTATGGATTTTCGTACTACCCTTCAGCTCCAGGTCATCTCGAATACTGTTCATGATTATCATATAGCCTTGCTCACAACCCTAGTGGCCCCATTCCTATGGTTCGTGATCCATCCAGGATTGGTTATCGCATTGATGACCGTGAGGTACAGCGTTACTTTGATCCTGCAGCCGTTCGATATGACCCCAGCCGATCTGCTGAGACCGGTCCTTCTAGTGCTGCTGGTGCTGCAGCTGATGATGATGATGAGGATGATAGTTGAGGATATATTTTTTCTCGTGACAGTTCAGTGACTTTTTGTTATGTTTTGACTTTATGCATGTATTAGTGATAAATGCTTCTTTCAAGCATTATCAGTTATGACTTTTTTATTTTTTTTGATGTATGCAACACTCTTTTCAGTTTATTCTAGTATTTTTATTATTCCATGCATGTCATCTTTTGTGGTTTCATATTATTGCTACACCATTTTGCTATTATAACAAAACGGGGGAGTAAGATTGATTTAATAATTTGATTGATATTTCATTGATTTCATTGATAATAAGATTGATTTATTTCATATAGGCTATAACTTAAGATTTCTGATGCTTATTCACTGTATTACTAAATTGGTTTGAAAGAATGTTAGTTTAAGACTCTACAGATATAGTTTCAGCATAATGTTTTATTATGGGAGAAGTAATAAGACTTAATCATACACTACGGGGGAGCATTGAACATTGCATTGTACCAACTATTTGACGGACAAAAAGCTACTACCGTACCTTCCATACTCATCAAGTCTACTTCCACTTCAAACTGAACCATTATTTAAGTATCAATCGTAAGTTTTGCCACATTATCAAAATGGGAGAGATTATTGGCACATTTAGCCATAGTCAAACCGATTTTGATAAGTGTCTTAAACTTCGATCTCGATATGAAAAGAAACAAAGAATGTAGATTGCATCGTCTCTGTGATTTTATATTTATTCTATATTTTTCTATTTATTGAGTCTAGAATATTTGTGAATTGGGATCACTGGAAATTAGAAGTCTATCTTTGATTCTATACCAAACCCATCTTGAGTCTATCATAAATAAAACCCATTCCTGAACCAAAACTGCCCTGGAATTAGGCTAACCGAACTCAGCCAGAGTTCTACCCGAACTCGGTCAGCAGAATTAACTCTTGGTCAGAAGCTTTACCTATTCTTGTGGATCTCCAACGTTTAAATTTTTGAACGTTAGGGTACCCAGTTCTACCTGAACTCTGCCCTACAAAAACCTATAAATATAGAAGAAATTTTTATTTCTATTCATTCAATTCAATCTTCATCTTGTCTATTCATTTCTAAGCTTCCTATTATATTTAAAAAGCTTTAAACTTCAAATCTCCAAGTCAACTCAATTCTTCTAAGTGCCGGTGTTTTCCGAGTAGGAGTTTTCGAGTTGTACAAGCTTGGCGTATAAAAACTTTCTTCAGAAAGGTGTTGAAGTTTGTTCGTGGGCTTCGAATAAAAATACGACGGTGGTGAAGGTGGCGTGTTCTTCGGTGCAAAACACGTGGTGTAATCTCTATTCAAAAAAGTGGACTCAAACATCGGGTCGAGACTCGAGACTGAACTAGTCCTCACAGAGGGAAACCAGTATAAATCTGTTGTCTCTGCGTATTGCTTTCTCGCCCTGATTTTATTGACTTACTTACAATCATTTCATATATATATATATATATATATATATATATATATATATATATATATATATATATATATTGCTTCATCTACTTAGAGTTAAAAATATTAATTGTTAAATATTCTTCGCTGCACTCTATTCACCTCCCTCTAGAGGTGCCATTATTCCTACAGCCCGGATGTCCAACATCGTTTGGGTTAGGGCCTGCATTGAGGCACCCATGGATTGCATCATTGCCTATAGAATCTCGAGGCATTGTCGGACACTAGGACCTGCGTCTTCATTACCGGTCATATAGTCCGTCTTAATATGCGAAAAACTTGATGGGGTTTTGGAACCCTCGCTCTTTGACTTGAATCCTTGAGTTGTACTCTCGGGGTAGGCATGCATTGCCCTATCATCTTTGAACTCGAAGAAATGGCTACCCCCAGCCATAGCAGTAGTATGAACATGTCAGGAACCACCCCTAGCTTTTTGGGGGTAGGTAGAGAGTTATGGAGAATTGTCACCTCCAGTTTGAAGTGCTATGGTAGGAATTGTACCCCTAGACTAAGAGTAGGCTTCTTGTGATGAACCCTTTATTTTTTATCGGGTTTCGAGGAACACCCCTTCTGTAGGCATAGTCGGGTGAGATACTTGAGTTTGGGGTCTTGACGTGTTGGTTGAGACCTGAGGGTTCAATGACCCAGCCTTTCTCTTAAGGGAAAAGATCTTTTGGATGGAGTAGCATGAAGCGGAGTGTCACGCCCCAATTCCAAAATATATAGGAACCCAAGACATGACCATGCCAACTGTATGGTTAGAATAAGTATTCCCAATTTAATGGACTTATCCGAATCTTAGTATGTTGTGTCCTATAACTACAATACAACATTCACAGGTTATGTAACATCTTCACATCAACAACATTAGAATCTCATCTACAGTATAACAACATCAACACAGAAGAATATAATAAATATTTGACTGAAATAAAAAATAAATCTGAAATCATCAAATACCATATTTGTCTGAAATAATCAAGTCTGGAGGAAATATACATCCACGGAAATAAAATACAAAGCTGGAATAGTAAAGTACTGACATAAAGAAATAGTCAGGACATAGCTAGCTAGATAAAATGTCCATGGCTCTAATCAACTATCAACCCCTGGATCAAGGAAACTCCTCGGACACAACCTCCATGTCCTCTGCAAGATATACGGGCTCGATGCCTGGTTCATAAAATGTAGGATAAAGGTACTCGTCCGGATCTGGAAAAGAACTAGGTCCTCAGGAGACATAACAAGATACAACAACTAGCCACAATATAAATAGTAAAAGTAATATACATGAATATAACTGACAAGCTACACTATCCATCTATGCGTATGAACTTGAAGACTACTTTGGAATCGTACAGGAAGGTAAGGAATGATATTAGTGTTAATAAATATCGCGAATAAACTAGCATACTCCTACCCAATCCGGAGACTAGTCCGTAGACGATAATGGAATATCCACTAGTATAGCCTATACTAGGGCAAAAGTGAGGCTAATGAGGATAGGGTAATCTCGTACGCCTACTAACAGTCTTCCCCACCCAGGAGTAGTACAAGATCATGTCGATGAATCATACGACTTGTATCTCACATGGCAGTTCTCTAACTAACACAACTAGTCATATATGATCCGTCACAGGAACCCCTTGTACCGAACAAGTACATGGTGCGTGCCAATATTAATGTAACTCTCACTCCAAGTGTCGTGTCATGAGTCGTGTCCAGTCATAAAAGTCATTGAAAAATAATTTCAACACGAGGAAGTCTACTAGCACACTAGGTCACACAGACACCCACTATATGTCTCGACGGCACCCAAGTCACACTTGGATGCTCTTCTAACACATCTAATCCTAACAGACAACAACATTTTCATGTATAACTAAAAATAAAATAAGATCACAGCGGCACGGTATCTTGCCTGAAATCATCGCGAGAGTGTAGATTATCAGTCCGACTCCAAATTCTCCAGTCACGATCTCTCGAACACCTATAAATAATATTAACTACATATTAATACTCATACTAACATTATCACCATAATTTACATATGATTACAATCTACATAACCATCTATTCTAAATACTAGTCATTTACTATATAACTATTTATAGTAAACCTTTTAGATATAACATAAAATCACACAAAATATATATAATATATTATATTTTAATTCTGAATAAATAGCTTTTTAATTCTAAAAATAGGGATTATAATGCAAAATTGGAGAAAAACAAGGTTGGTAAAGTTTCCTGATGAACTAGCCATAATAGCATTAATTAAATGTCCAATTTGGAACTTTTCCTAATCATCAATAAATACAAAATTAATTCTGAAATAAACAGGAAATAAATCATTATTTGTCAACTAATATTGATCGTAGGTTAGGGAGCAACAATTTGTATGCCATTCATGATCATAGGATAATTTGGAATCACAAGTTGAAGATTTCGACGATCCGAAATTACAATAACCTAGTTCTTCAAATATGTCTGAATCTATATAAATATATCAAAACATCAAAAATATGAAAAACTAATTGAAGGGGATTGTATATAATTGAAATAAGAACGTTTTCATATAGGGTCTTTTTGGTAAAAGTTAGTTTAATTAGATCAAAATCTGCATATACCAAACAGTGTCAATTATGGACACACTTTGGCAAAACGTGTGCCCCGCATAAATCAGAAAGAATTTCGATATAACAATTTGTGGGAAGGTAGTATACACATATAGGAATCCGATTGAAGTTTCAATCTCTAGAAGTCATAGAATCGCGTTTACAAGATGATGTACCTGCTATATTTTTTGGACATCAAGGTATTGATGACTTGTGGGGCCATTCCCGACTTGTATAGGGTGATCCAGGCATTGAGACTCCTTGGGCTAGTGGAGGAAGGTCTTGGAAACATCGGGGCTGAGGTGGATGGCTTTGGATGGTCGACTAGGGTGGTCGAACAGCAGCGAGAAGAAGAAGAAGAAGCGGTAATAGCTCGACAGCAATAGGGGTCGGGTTAGGGGTTTTTTGGAGAGGGTTTCGGTTAGGTTATATGTTATATATAGGTTTAGTTATGAGGGGTGTTGCTAGGACTGTATATATGTGGGTTTTGAGTGGGTTTGGGTAGTTTTTAGAGTCAAAGTGGTTAAAGGATTGGGTACATACATCTAGAGTTTCCAAATATAGAATTATTGATTTTTAGAGTTTCCCTATTAGGTTTTTACGCAATAATAAATCCAATAAATAAGATATAAATATCTAGGATGGTCTCACTACATGGGAATGACCCTAACAAGTCATATGCAAGTTGTAAGACAAGTTTTAGTTCAAGGAAAAATTACCCGTTTTGGAAATACGCTCTAAAAGTCTATTTAAGGAGTCTTATGTGCCATTTGAATTTAAATAGCACATGGGGTCTAGATTTAGTGGGACACCCTTGGCATGTGTGTGGTAGGCTCAAAATTTTCCAAATACTATATATTGAATCATTAAGGTTGGATCGATGTCGAGTCCCAAATTTAAGTTGGAAGTTACGACAAGGTTACAGTAGATAACTTCTTGGCCTAAATTGACCCCAAAGTTGTGCGAGGCAAATAGGATACAAAAAAACATATTTGAGTGGGACATGATATACTAAATCGAAGATAAACTTCTCTAGGTCAAAACTCATGAAGGAAGTTTCTAGAGTTTGGCATATCTTGTGCTCCAAAAATAAAAGTTACCAAAGAGTATACTTTATGATAATAAATAAAAGTGGAAAAACATATATATTAACGATTATAACTCAATAAAATATATAAAATACATATAAAATATGTGACAAATTTAGAGGTCTTAAAACCTCTCTACCTTAGAAAATTTCATTCTCAAAATTAAACATACACTAGTATAAAAGCAATCCATAAGAACTACTTAAAAAATTATACCTAGTCCCGTAAAGAGATGAGGAAATCACTCCCTAATCGCATTCTCGTCCACCCAAGTCGACTCGCCTGGTGCATGATACCTCCACACGATATGAACTAAAGGAATGGTCTGGCCCCGTAAGAATTTCCTTCGACGGTCAAAAATCTCTATAGGTTACTCTTCGTAAGACATGCTCGACCCCGCAATGATCTCGGAATGGTCCAGAACGTGACTAGGATCTGACACGTACCTCCTCAGCTGAGATACATGGAATACGTCATGAAATCCTTCGAAGGTCTATGGTAACGCAAGTCTGTACATGACTTCTCCAACTCTCTCTAGCACGTCGAACGGTCCGATGAACTTCGATCTAAGCTTGCCTCTCCCTCTGAATCTAATGGTCCCTCTCGTAGGAGAAATCTTCAGGAATACATGATCTCCGGGCTGAAACACCAATCGTCGACGATGACTCTCTATCCAATGCTTTTGTTGACCTTGTGCTACTCGTAAATGTCCTTGAATTTGCTTCACCTTCTCCACAGTACGAAGCCTTAACTCCAGTCCCAATTTCTATCGTTCAACAACATTACTCCAACACACATGCGAACGACACATCCTTTCATATAAAGCATCAAATGGCGCCATCTGGATACTCGCCTGGTAACTATTATTATTAAAAAACTCCACCAGATTAAGATGATTCTCCCATGAACCTCCAATCGAGCATGCATGCTCTCCGTATATCCTATATGGTCTGTATGGTGCGCTCCGACTATCCATCCGTTTGCGAATGATAGGATGTACTGAACTTCAACCTCGTACCAAGACTCTCCTGCATGCTCCTCAAAAAATATAAAGTAAACCACGAGTCTCTGTCGGATGCAATAATAATTGGCACTCCGTGTAGCCATACGATCTGCTTCATGTACATCTCGGCTAATACCTTCGTAGATTAGCCCACTTTGAAAGGCAAAAAATATGATGCCTTCGTGAGTCGATCTACTATAACCCAAACTGCATCTCTGCCACTCGGGCTTCTCAAAAATCCCGTCACAGAATCCATCGTAATATGCTCCTATTTCTACTCCGAAATAGGTAATGGCTGGAGCAATCTTGCTGACCTCCGATGTTCAGCCTTAACTTGCTGACATACCAAACACTTCGCTACAAATCGAGCTATATCCTGCTTCATTTCATCCCATTAATAATGATGCTTAAGATCGTTGTAGATCTTCGTTCCTCCTGGATGAATGGAATATGGCGAACTATGTGCCTCAGTCATCAATTCCTCATGAATCTCTCATTCGGAACGTAGAGACGATCCCCACACCTCAAGGTCCCATCCCCATGAATACGTAATCCGGTCTGCATGCCGGCTTCGGTTCTCTATCGAAGTCTCTGAAATTTTGTATCCGTCGGTAGTGCGGCCTTGATCCACTCGACCAAAGATGAATGCACCTGAATATTCATAAATTGGCCATCTACTCCTAGCAGTATAACTTCTATCCCCAACTTTCGTAGGTCCTCAAATAATTGTGGTTGGGTAGTCAAGAAAAATGCCATAGATCTCCTACTCAAAGCATCAACTACTACATTCGCCTTCCCCGGAACATACTGTAAGTCAATCTTGAAATTCTTATTAATTCCAACCATCTTCACTGCCTTATATTCAGGTCCTTCTGAGTGAAGACATACCTTAAACTCTTATGATCTATAAAGATCTCTACTCACTTCCCATATACATAATGTCTCCAAAGTTCCAAGGAAAGATCACTACGGCAAGCTCCAAGTCGTGAGTAGGATAATTCTTCGCATGAGTCCTCAATTGCCTGGAAGCCTGAGCTACAATCTTTGCATGCTGCATCAATACACATCCCAATCCTTTTCCAGAAGCATCGTTGTAGATCACGAACCCTCCAGGTCCAGATGGATTTGCCAAGATGGGTGGGGTGGGCAGGCGCTTCTTCAACTTATTAAGTGTCGTCTGACACTCGTCAATCCATACGAACTCCTGCGCCTTGTGAGTCAACCGTTTCATCGGTTCCGCAATCCTCGTGAATTTATCTACAAACCTCCGGTACTACTTGGCAAGCCCAAGAAATTTTTTTTACCTCAGAGGCGTTGGTCGGAACAGGCCACGTCTCTACTGTAGATATCTTGGCTGGATCCATGAAATGCCTTATCCTGAGACAACGTGCCCAAGAAAAGAAACACGGTCTAAAAAGAATTCGTATTTGCTCAATTTAGTAAAGAGCCTCTCGCTCCTCAGTGTCTCCAAAACAATCCTTAAATGCTGCTTGTGCTCCTCTGGCTCTTCGAGTACACCAAAATTACATCAATAAAAATAACCATGAACTAATCCAAATATTGGTGGAACACTCTATTCATCAAATTCATGAATACTGCCGCACATTCGTTAGCCCGAAAGGCATCACCAAGAACTCGTAATGACCATAACGAGTCCCGAATGCTATATTTGGAACGTCTTCTCTGAGCACCTTCACTTGGGGATATTCCGACCTCAAATCAATCTTCGAAAACACCTTCGCTCCCGTTAGTTAGTCAAACAAGTCATCAATTCGACGCAAAGGGTACTTATTCTTGATAGTTAATGCGTTCAATACCCTCTTTAGCAATATAACACATCATGATACTAGCTCAACTAGTCCATCCCCAACACTATATCGATATTCGATATTGGAAATACCAAAAATTATGCTCTCAACTCTCTCCCACATACTACAACCAAACAAGTTCTACATGTACTAATGGACGGCACAATACCTCCCTCCGTAAGAATCTTCCAAGTTTTCGGCAAGGGCGAGGTCGCTACTCTATGCATTGCTACAAAGC
>JANAVB010002394.1:1279843-1287343 GCA_029216955.1 Iris pallida | reverse complement strand
CTCGACAAATGTTTCGTAATCTTTTAAGAGCCATTTTGCTTGCAACCCCACGAATGTTCCTACAAAGGATGTTAAACATTAATGGGGAGGTGATGGTTACCCGATTTTGCGACTGCTGAAACGGATCGGAGAACCCTGTCTGTCGGCGGAATCTCTTTCTTCTTACGCCTAGACTTGACTGCAGCTGTGCCACCTTCTTCCGCTTCCACTGCGTCAGCCCAGTTCCCAATAACACCATCCTCTTCGATACATTGCTATATATATATATATATATGTATATATATATATATATAATATATATATATGTGTATGTATAGGCATATCATACATACTATGCATTAATATAGGTTGAGTGAAACTGATGTCTAGTGTACATGGGCTAACATGTATGTAAGGGGTTCTAAGTTAGTGTTCAGTTTTGTATACATATGACAGCAAGTAATGGACTAATGTTAACATGGTAATTTGTGATAAACATTCTCAGGTTTTACATATAAGTTCTTAGTTTTGTATATGGCAGTTGTGTGTGTATGTGTGTGTGGCAATGTGTGTGCTCATGTGAAGGTGTGTACATGCTCATTTTTTAGGACAGCAAGTAGAGGGCTAATGTTAACATGGCATTTCGATTTAAACATTCTCAGGTTTATGTACATGGCAGGGGTTGAATATAGGTTCAGTTTTGTATACATGCAGTTTTGTCTGTGTGTATATATAAGAGTGTTCGAAAAGCCAAACTTGAATCAAAACTATATCACCATTGAACCCAGTTGCTACAAACATGTATCCCAGATATGTATATATGTGTTAACATTATAAATTAGCATTAATATCAATTAATTTATACTTTAAAACTCTGAAAATACTATGAACAGAACACAGTATCAGAAATTAAGGGAAAACCCTAAATTACAACTCAAAATCAATTAAGATCACAAATTAGCAAGTGGTATAGTGTCGTGCACATGTGAGGGTGTCACTTGGGTCGTATCGTGTCCATACAATAGGACACATGGCATCCAATCACACGAGAACACCTACAGATACGCTTACACAACACAGGCTCGTAGGACGAGTCTACGAGCTCGTGGACACGACACACAACACATGACACCTAGTGCTCGTGTCCACGTGTTCGCTCCACAGTGTTATCCAGGTATAGGGATACGTGCAAACATGTCTGTCTCGTGTCCACTGTGAGTCGTGTTGAGTGAACGAGACACGTATCAGACGCAAAATCGTGTTCGTACAGTGTAGGCAAAAATTGGTGCGATCGAGATTTCTCTCGATCCACTCGATGGATTCATCTCGTACTTCGTGTGCAAGGTGTCAGTGATTGCCCCTTCATGTCCAAGAATCTCTAGCTCAAGAAGTGTCATGTCCAGTACACACGACACATCGAGTAGCAGGGGAGCACAGTGTCCCCTGTGCTGTGTCCAAACAGTAAGTTTGTGTCCTAATTTGGACACGAACTGCACACTAAATTTAACTCAGTCAAATACAAAATCAAAGAGCACCTATAGATCTACAAATATGTCAAATAGAATTTGAAATTATGCAAATAAATCCCTTTGGGGCATTTCGTCAAACACATAGGCATAGTCACTGATACGTGTCCGATACGGACACCAAACCGATTCTAATTCCTACCAAACTATACCTACAGCTAGGGGACACCTAGAGGAATACATCTATGGAAAGAAAACAGAAATTTAATAGGATTTAGGGGACAATTACCTATTGCGAGCAAATCTTAAGAATAACTCTAAAGGAAGGTGTCCTCCTCTCAAGTGCTACGGCCAAGTGAGCTCCAAGCCTTAGCTAGCTAGCCTCCAAGTCCTTCTTCAACAGCAAGGGATCCTAATGCAAGGGATTAGGCTCAATTTTGGGGTAATTTGGATCAATGGTGAAGATTTGGTAAGAACACTAAACTAGGCTTAATGTGAAATGAAAGGAGGCAAGCATTAATGAAGAGATATTATATAGGGGGGTGTGCCTCTCTTGGTCGGCCATGTAGAGATTAGGGTTAGGATTTTGATTTATTAGGTAGCTATGGACTTCCCTCTTGGTAAGTTTCTAAGTCCCTTAGTAAAGGCCTATGTGTATATTCAATCCTCAAGCTAAAATATCTAACTAAACTAAATATCTAGATATTTCTAACTTAGCCATAGAGTTAACATCTTCTAACTTAGCCTCTATGTTAATGACTAACCTTTAGATTAGGTCAAAACTAGGTTAAGGGCTAACATGACACTTAGCAATTAATTAAATACTAAAAATTTAAATAAAATCAACTAATTCACAAATGACCAAATACCCTCAAGGCTAAAAAGTGGTAGTGACAAATCTACCCTCCTTAAAATAATTTCGTCCTCGAAATTAAAAGGTAAAACTGAACTGATGAGAAGGATAGACAATCATACCTCAAGGTCCAAAAAGATATGGGTATCGCTCGCACATCTCATCCTTCCCGCTCCCAGGTAGACTCTCCTGGAGAATGATGCTTCCATACAATACGAACCAAGGGTATCACCTGGTTCCTCAGAACCTTCTCTCGTCGATCCAGAATCTCCACAGGCTGCTATGGATAAATAAGAGTAGGTCCCACCTCAATCTCTGAGTGATCGAGTACATGGCTAGGATCTGCCACATATCGTTTCAACTGCGACACGTGGAATACGTTATGGACTCCCACTAATGCAGATGGCAATTCTAGCCGTAAGCCACGTCACCAACTCTCCCGCTGTTCACGAAAGGTCCGATGAAGTGCGGGCTAAGCTTCCCTACCTCCACCAAAACGTGTATAACCACGTGTCGGAGATATCCTCAAGAAAACAAGATCTCCAACCTAATCACAAACAAGGTCTCAATTACTAATATATTCAAACATGATCAAACAAAACAAATCCTAATTCTAATCCTATCCCTAAGTTGTTCCTCAAACTCCAAAGGTCTGCGGTGGCTATCGGCCAGTGCCGATGTCTGTCCTAAGCCACGCGATGTCGATCTCTGATGAGCTTCACCTTCTCGGCTGTATCCACAACCATATCAGGTCCCAATAAAGCTCGCTCTCCAACGTTATTCCAAGACAAGGGTGTACGACATCTACACCCGTATAGTGCCTCGAATGGTGACATCTCAATGCTGGCCTAAAAACTGTTGTTGTATACAAACACCACTAAGTGCAGGTGATCCTTCCAGGATCCTCCAAAATCTAAGACACAAGTCTGCAGCATGTCCTTGAGTGTCTAAATAGTCCTCTCTGACAGTCCGTCCATCTGAGGGTGGTATACAGAACTAAACTTGAGCTGAGTGCCCAAACTAGTCTGTAGACTCTGCCAGAAATAGGAAGTAAAGCGACTATTCCGATCTGAGACAATGCTCACCGGAACTCCGTGTATCCTGACAATCTGCCGCATATACATCTCTGCCAGCCTCTCAGTAGACATACCCACTTTAAATGGCAAAAAGTGAGCTGATTTGGTCAACCTGTCTACGATGACCCAAATCGCATCTTTTCCTCCTGGTATACGCAGCAATCAGAAACAAAGTCCATCATGATGTGCTCCCACTTCTACTCTGGAATGGGCAATGGCTGCAACAAACCTCCTGGCCTCTGCCTATCTGCCTTGACCTGCTGATAAACCAAGCATCTGGCTACGAAGCGAGCTACCTCCCGCTTCATCCCATACCACCAAATATGCTCTCTCAGATCCCTATACATCTTGTTGGCACCTGGATGTATAGAATACTGAGAACGACGAGCTTCCTGCATGACCTGCTCCCGAAGCTCTCCGCTGGGCACACACAATCTGGAACCGTGCCTCAATGCGCCATCCTATGTAAGAATAAACACATCATCCACCAATCCTGCTCGAACCTGCTCTTGGATACGCTGCAGAGCAACATCCTCAAACTGAGTCGACTTGATCCTCTCTATCAAGTCCGACCGAATCTGAAGGCCCCACATCTGTATCTGAACTCCTGGCACAACCACCTCGATCCGCAGGCTCTCCAAATCTGCTAGCAAGTGATGATCCATCGTCAAACATATGGTTGTCGGATACCTACTCAAGGTATCAGCAACCACATTGGCCTTTCCTGGGTGATACTGTAAGAAAATATCGAAATCCTTCATCAACTCCAACCATCTGCGCTGCCTCATGTTGAGCTCCTTTTGTTTAATCACATATTTCAACCTCTTATGATCTGTAAAGATCTCCACCCGCTCTTCATATAAATAGTGTTTCCACAACTTCAAAGCAAATATAACTGCTGGCAACTCCATGTCTTGGGTAGGGTTGTTCTGCTCATGGAAACGTAACTGCCTGGAAGCATAGGCAATCACCATCCCATGTTACTGCAAGACACAACCCAAATCCTTTCCTGAGACGTCACTGTAGATAGCGAACCCTCCTGATCCTGATGGCAATGTCAGAATCAAAGCTGTCGTTAGCCACTTTTTCAACTCATCAAAAGCGACCTGACACTCCTCTGACCAGATAAACTCTGCGTCCTTTCGGGTCAGCCTAGTCAATGGCTCTACAACCCGGAAGAAATCCTGTACGAATCTTCTGTAGTAGCCTGCCAATCCCAAGAAGCTCCTGATCTTCGCTACTGAACTCGGTTCTGTCCAAGCCTCAACTACCATGATCTTCTTTGGGTCAACTGAGATCCCATCTCCAGTCACCACATGACCCAAGAAGTTAACTCTGTCCAGAAAGAACTCATACTTTGAGAGCTTCCATAAAGCTTCTCCCTCATCAGAGTCTCCAGAACCACTCTCAAGTGCTCCTCATGCTCCTCCTCCGTCTTTGAGTACACTAGGATATCATCGATGAACACCACCACAAACTTATCCAAGTACTGGTGGAACACCTTGTTCATCAGGTTCATGAATACCGCCGGGGCATTAGTCAACCCAAACGGCATCACTATGAACTCAAACTGGCCATACCGCATCCTGAATGCGGTCTTCGGGATATCCTCCTTCTTTACCTTCACCTGATGGCAGCCTGACCTCAGATCAATCTTAGAAAATACCCTCGCCCCACTTAGCTAATCGATGAGATCGTCGATCCTCGACAACGGGTACTTGTTCTTGATCGTGAGGTTGTTGAGTGCCCTGTAGTCGATACACATCCTGACCGACCCATCTTCTTCGGTACAAAGAGTAACGGTGCACCCCATGATGAAGAACTCGATCGGATGAAGCCCTTGTCCTACAGCTCATCCACCTGCTTCTTCAACTCTACCAGTTCGCTGTTGTTCACCCTAAAGATGTGCTGAGATATCGGCTCTACGCCGGGCACTAAGTCTATAGAGAACTCCACGTCTCTGTCCGGTGGTAGTCCGGGCAAATCCTCCATAAAGACGTCCATGAACTCCGCTATCAAAGGGTGTGGCCCAAACTGATCCTCAACTGATACTCCGCAGAAAACTTCGCTGCTCTGCTTCGCCTGCCGTCGGGTGATCTCGAACTCTGGCTCTCCGGGTGCTCTGAAAAGAACTCTACCCCCACGACAATCTACGCTGGCGTGGTGCCTGCTCAACCAATCTATACCGAGTATGATATCGTAGTTCGGCAATGGCATCACGAGCAGACTCACATCCAACTCTCGGCCTCCCAAATCAACTCTTTGACCCTTACAAATATCACTAACAAGGATAATACAACCCCCGATCGTGATCTTGTAAGTCCTAGGTAACGATTCAGATACAAGGTGGTGTCTAATAGCAAAAGATACAGACAGGAAGCTGTAGGAAGACCCAGAATCGAACAAAGCAAAAGCTAGAATGGAGTCGAAAAGAACAGAACCTGTAATAAGATCTCTGATGGCCTCTGCGTCCTTAGCTGCCATGGAGAAAGCTTGCCCCTACTGGCGTCCTCTAGCCTGCTGCTGATGCTGTACAAACCTCTGCTGCTGAGTCTGCAAAGGTCCCTTCTGCTGTCCTGCTGGAGCCTTAGCTCCTGCTTTCTGTACTGCTCGTCCGATGAATAGGGAACACTCCTTCAGCTGGTGGTCCGCTGAACCACAGAGTAGGCACCTGCCTAGCCTCTTCCTGCAGTCGTTCCACCCATGCCCCGGCTTCTTGCAATAGACACAACTGGTGGGCTGCTGTATCGAAGCGTGCTGTTGATGTCTCGGTTGCTGCTGTTGCACCTGCTGAAAAGGTGTACGGGCCTGCCCTGACGCTGCTGCTGAAACGGTCTCTGTTGGAACTACTGCTGGAAGTGGGGCCACTTGGCCGGTCCTCCGCTGTCACTGGCACCATGAGTGTCCTGACCTTTCTTGAGCTTCAGCTCAAGATCATCCTCTGCTGCTAGGGCACCCACCAGAATCTCCTCAAAAGTGGCACTCCGGTCACTCTTGGTCAAGGACTTGACCTCCTTGACTAATCATTTCCGAAATCTCCGGGCCTTCGCTGTCACAATAAGTCCCTCAACAAATCTGCCAAGACGGCATAACTCCCCAGTGTACTCCTCGATAGTCTGACTGCCCTGAACTAAGCTCTCAAACTGCATCTCCAGGGTGCCAAGAGCTGTGTCAGTGAAAAACTTCTTCCTTGAATAGCTTCTTGAAGGCTGCCCAAGTCTGTCCCTCTGTACCGACCCTCGGGTCCGTCTGATACCATATGCAGGCCAGGTCCTGCATACGACTACCTGCCGCCTCAATCTACAGTCGTGCTGGAAACTCCACCAGCTGAAAGATCTCTTCGATGTGCTCTATCCAGTCATCCGCATACAGAATCCCCTCTATGCCGCGGAAGTCCTGCGGATGCATCTTCTGGAACTCCTAAATCCCTGGTGTCCTCGGCTGATACTGTTGTATCTGGCCTGCCTGGGGCTGCGTAATGAATCTCTCCACCGTCGTCAGGGCAAGCTGATGGGCATTCTCTATGCCTTGCTGAAAATGAACGGACTGCTACCGCTGGGCCTCCACCATCCTCTGAAAGAAGGCGAATAGCTGTGCTCCGTCAATCGATCCCGAAAGCGGCTACTGCTGAGATAAATCAGGAATAACGGGGAAAGGTCTCTGTATAGGTGGAGGTGCACCTCCAAATACAGCAGAAATGCCAACCTGAGCTGGCATAATAGGAGCTACGGTCTAGAGGCCCTACTGAATAGGACGAGAGGTGGCCGACCTCTCGATAGTATCCTCCGCACCGGAGCGATGAGATCGTGTCTCCATAACCATCCTGAAGACAGATCAAACAAGAAGCAATTACTGAGAATGAAGCAAAAAATCAGAGAAGGACAGTTTATTTATTTATTTTTTCAAAGGAAAGCATTTAATCAACAAGAATTTAGATGTCAAGTATTGGATAAGAGTTTTCCTAATGTGATTGAGTACCTCAAAACTATATCCTACTTCCTACTGCTGGATGTAGTGATACTCTAGTTCGAAAACCACTACAAATCTAGACCTGCATGGGCCACCACTAAAAACGTATCACAACCCGTACCCAGTGTAGGAGCACGAGAAGTGGTTACGTCCAGCC
>JANAVB010002394.1:1104843-1274843 GCA_029216955.1 Iris pallida | reverse complement strand
AGCACAACCTCTATCTCCTCTGTAAGATATCCGGGCTCGATGCCTGGTCCATAAACTGTAGGATAAAGGTACTCGTCCGGATATGAAAAAGAACCAGGTCCTCAGGGGACATTACAAGATGCAAAAAATAGCCACAATATGAACAGTAAAAGTAATATACATGAACATGAATATAACTGACAAGGTAAACTATCCATCTAAGTGTATGCACTTGAAGACTACCTTGGAATTGTACAAGTAGGTAAGTAGTGATATTAGCGTCAACTAATATTACGAATATACTAGCATACTCCCGTCCAATCTGGAGACTAGTCCGTAAACGATAATTGAATATCCACTAGTATAGCCTATACCAGGACAAAAGTGAGGCTAATAAGGATAGGGTAATCTCGTACGCCTACTAATGGTCTTCTCCACCCAGGAGTTGTACAAAATTATGCCCACGACTCGCACGACTTGTATCTCACATGCCAGTCCTCTAACTAGCATAACTAGTCATATATGATCCATCACACGAACCCCTTGTACCGGCCAAGTACATGGTATGTGCCAATACTAATATAACTCCCACTCCAAGTGTCGCTTTCATGAGTCATATCCATTCATAGAAGTCATTGAAAAATAATTTCAACACAAAAAAGTCTACAAGAACACTAGGTCACACACACGCACACTATATGTCATCTACGACATCATCGACGGCACCCAAGTCACACTTGGACGCCCTCCTAACATATCCAATCTTAACACATGACAACACGTCCATGTATAACCAAAAATAAAATAAGATCAACGTGGCACAGTATCTTGCGTGGAATCGTCGTGAGAGTGTAGATTATCGGTCTGACTCCAACTTCTGTGATCACGGTCTCACAAACTCCTATGAATAGTATTACTACATATTAGTACTCATACTAACAATATCACCATAATTTATATATGACTACAATCTATATAACCATCAATTCTAAATAGTAGTCATTTACTATATAACTATTTATAGTAAACCTTTTAGATATAACATAAAATCACACAAAATATATATAATATATTCTGTTTTAATTCTGAATAAATAGCTATTTAATTATGGAAACAGGGATTATAATCCATAATTGGAGAAAAACAAGGTTGGTAAAGTTCCATGATCAACTAGCCATAATAGCATTAATTAAATATCCAATTTGGAACTTTTCCTAGTCATCAACGAATACAAAATTTGTTCTGAAATAAACAGGAAGTAAATCATTATTTGTCAACTAATATTGATCGTAGGTTAGGGAGCAACAATTTATATGCCATGCATGATATGTACCCCGCATAAACCAGAAAAATGTGTACCCCGCAGCAACAATTTATATGCCATGTATGATCATAGGTTAGGGAGCAACAATTTATATTGATCATGGGTTTGTCAACTAAAAAACAGGAACTTTTCCAAGCATGTTAATTTTAGACACATTTTGGCAAAAATGTGTACCCCGCATAAACCAGAAAAAAAATTTAACATAAAAATTTGGGGGAAGGTAGGAGACACATATAGGAATCGAAGGTTTTTTGGTTTTACGAAGTTTTGATCTCTAGAAGTCACATAATCGCATTTACCAGATGATGTACTAGTTGTGTTTTTTGGACAACAAGGTATTGATGACTTGTGGGGTTGTTTTTGACTTGTACAAGTTGATCCTGTCACATTCCGATCCTAGAGAATCGAAATATAGCCACTGGGCATGATGTCGTACAAGTCTAGATTACACTTGTACAAGGCAAAACTATTACAGTTCCTGGTATTTCTCAAAAATAACGACAACATAGCAAAACCAGGCAGATAAATTGAAGTCACAATAAGATATGAATAAATGTATCTCTTTATTAATATTTGAAACCGATTACAAGACTTGCAACCGAATACAGAGTTTACAATAGATTATAAGACTCTTGAGTAGCCAACTTAATATGTACTTGCCATTTAGGCTTTTACAACCAAATATGTCGACTTTGCTTACAATCTCACTGGTAAATCTGAGTTACACTATTCTATACATTATATCCCGTATAGCAGACGACATCGTCTTGCAAGAAGAGCTTCTGCACATCCATCCGACTCGTTGATGCCAGGCATTGATCAAACGATTCCCCCATGCACGAGCACCTAAAAAATGCCCACAAACGTAGGTCATTACATCACCTATGTACTAGCGAGCGATGCTGGCCCAAATCATCTAAGAAGACAAAACTAAGTAATCATGTTATAGAACATTATTAAAAGTGGTCTTTCTCGTTGCCTTAGGGTCAATTAGCAGTTCATATCCAACAGAAGTAAAGCATGCATATATTTCTTAGCTAGTATAATATATAGCATACAGTTATCACACTTGGTGATTCTTACCCACGGTCGTATAGCAATTCTTATACATTTATAATACTTACTCTGCCTACACAAGACATTGTCAGGAACAATATCATATTATTATAATTGTCACCATTTAGGTAATTCTTACCAACAGCCGACATCCTTCCCTGTAATTGAGTAATAACGTACTCTGCCTGCATAAGACATCATTAGCACTGGACCAATCTATATGAAGGTCACTGGCGACATGCCATCTTGGACTTCATATTACTAGTAAAAGGCTAACTCCATATGGGTTGTGAGCCCGTAGGAGGTTTTCGAATCACCGGGCTACTACTTCAGCACCCTGGGATTTTGGTGCCCCTTTCAGTGCGCGGTTGCAAGCCCATACTGAAAGTCTCGAAATCCCGTTGTCAGTACGTCGACACCATCGTTGTTTCCTATAGGATGAACCGACTCCGTGGCCACGGAGTACCATTCTGGAAACTACCTTGTGCACAAGTTGTCCACGACCATGCAAGTATATGCAACTTATCAATGAAGAAAAAATATAATGCATGATAAGGAAAACTAAGTAATTCAGCCACCATTCTCATTCGTATTGCCATTTTTCTCATTCGAGGGTATTGGTATAATCAATATTCTACATCAGCGACAGGACAATAGAATGTTGTTACCCAACCCCTTTCCCATATCTTTGATACCATATATCTTTCCAACCGATACTCGATGTACTTACAGCCCAATTCTTGGGACTTAGCATCTGTTTTAGCATACGTTCATTGAGATGATGCTCGACATACTCATCGTCTAAGTATTTAGGACTTTTGCTTCACCTGTTACATATTTTATTTCAAAGCACGCAAGCATACCATTCATGAAATTATCTGAAGCACATGATTCATTAAGTAGTTTGCAACAGCTTTCGGGTCGTGTGATTAATTATCTTTTATTATCTTTTTGGTTCCATGCAAAATAGTATTTAGCAACTTGACATGCAACATAGCATACAGTCATTTTATTAAGTGTGAAGCTAAAGGATCTTTGATGGGTTCGACACTACTCAGTTTCATAAGACGATTTCTGCCACGATCACATAGCCTTCCAAGCGATCCTTCGCATAATCCCAAGTCCAACAAGGCTTCATCGAACCAACCATCATCATATGGCATCTTGCGGGCCGGGGCACTACAATATATACCACTCAGAAAAAGTTTCGTCCTTAAAAGTTAAACAAAACTCATCCCCATAACTTCAACTGACTTTATGAAACTTTTCATAATCAACTTGCACTGTTTAACATTTCTTCGTAATATCTCGATTGATTTTAAGTAATGTACCATCTCATCACAATATTCCAATTTGATTCAGAATAGTTTACCATCTTTGATCTTTCCTCCGACAATCATACAATTCCTTAGCACGTGATAATCCTCCATGTGGCTTCGTATGAATTCGGCATACCACTTAGTTGGAATTATACACATATTTTAGGCGTCCCAGAAATACATACATTTCAACCAAGTTTAGTGATAGAGAAAACGAACGAGCTACAGGTATAACTTTATTCCCAAATGTTAGCAATTCCTCTCGAGCATCTCATATAGTCTCAATTCATTTATTCAATCTTCCAACCGACAATAACCCAATGAATGTTACCAAATTCTGACTCGAGTAATTTTCCACAGCCGATCCAAAATTTTTCCAAAGTAGTTCGACGTAGTCATATCAAATTTCCAACGAATCCAGAGTTCATTTTCAAGTCCATTATAATTCATACCATCAAAATTGATAAGACCAATAGCCACATCTCATTTCTATACCACGATTTTCATTAATCAACTCAAGTACGCATTATCGTTCGCATTCATATGCTTTATTGGTAACTTGTGAATTTTTCGCTTATGATCCATCTTTCCAAGTTGTATCATCATTTGATTCTAAAAAAATTTCTCGATGTACTTCAAAATTTTCTCGTATTGATCAAGACAACGTATTACATCTCGTATAAGCAACTCTTATTTCCAGCAACATTAATCCCGAGGGTCATTTCTACAACTGCATTCGCTCTAGTTGATCTCAACTACATGCACTACCACATTCCGTCGTTACACTTATTCTCAATTACGATCTGAATGTCCATCAATGAATTTATTCCAACTATCTCAAGGCGACTATCATCATTTTATGCATCTCAATATGATTAAACCAACCAATTAATCTAACCAGCTCTAACAATTTCTGACATTCTGAATAAAGGAAACCAAGTTCTGAAACCAATATGATCCGTCATTCCATCCAACATTGTAACATCGAATTTTCCAATCTTTATTCCATTACGAAGTTTACTTTCCGACATATCTCACTCATTTCGACCATACCCACACAACATCAATAGGGACATCCTAACGGTCTCCGACAGTCAACTTAGCATTTAGTCAAGTCTCTACGGTCAGCTAATCTAAGCTAAACCAGACATTCAGCTAACTCATCTAAGATGGATAGCTATCAGGGACATACTTATCTCTTATCTTAGAGGCAACCAACTCTTATCATAGGGAAAACTCTATCTTATCTCAGGGACAATCTATAATCTGAACAATCAAAGGGACGTGGGACACCACCCCAGTCTCATGGACTTATTCCTAAGTTCAACAACTGAATATCATAGCCAACAAATCCGAAACTTAGGCAACCAACTGATACACTAGGCAACCAACCGACATTCTAGGAAACCAAATGACATTCTAGGGTCAAGTCTTTCTATTCGTAGTCATCCTCGGGCTATACACATCAGTCTCATTCTAGATTTACCCGTAACCGACAAAATATATCCAACAATTCTTATGGGTCAATCTCGAAGCCATCATATAAATTTTCTCAATCGAACATCTAATTATTCAGTTTTCCATTTGCATAGACGCAACATCATCTGCTCAATCTGACTTGCATTCTCATATCATACTCAAATTGTATTTATTCAATCACCTACTTTTTCGAGTCATAATCCAACATCATTACCTTAATAGTCTATCATTTATGATATCTCTCTTTCGGTCTCCTTGCGACATATTCAATTTCTTTATTTTTTTATCATCGATACGGTCTGTACCATTTAACCAACAAAATAAGGCAACTGTATAATCATATTTCTTTCGAAAGCATCATTTATGAATTTTTGCTAGCACCAAACATGGTATTCCCTTAGCAATTCACGTGAACCATCAATATTCGTTTTGTATCATCTCCTCGTGATTCAATAAGAAGATTAACTGTCTATTTAACGATCCAATCTCTA
Organism: Iris pallida; assembly: GCA_029216955.1. Taxonomy (NCBI): domain Eukaryota; kingdom Viridiplantae; phylum Streptophyta; class Magnoliopsida; order Asparagales; family Iridaceae; genus Iris; species Iris pallida. The sequence continues at coordinate 1,269,195 of JANAVB010002394.1, read as the reverse complement.
TGACACCAATTATCCAACATTCGTATATCGGTCATCTAGTGAATACAACATAACTCATTAGCTAAGTCGAAATCCAATAATTTTATATTCCACCCAAACTCGTTATTCATGCGACAATATCATCCACCGACAAGGTCTATAACAGAATAATGCATCTTGATACTTATTTGTATTTTAGCATCAGACTCTCAAAAGGAACATCTATTCTTTCATGCATCAAGGGACAAGTACTCATTCTCTATGCCTCAAAATTTTAAGGGTCATAACTTGTTATTTTGGGACACATTTAATTCTCTCAAGCACAACTGCACATGTACAAAGCCATCTATTTTCTCAAATCCATTCTCTATTTTTTGGTCGTTGATGCAACTATATGTACCTTCTAAATCATTCGCAACATTCTGATAAGCGTCTAACATCACCATCAATTTTTCGATGTCCAACATGTAATTTTATTTACTCAATTCCATCATTATTCTATATTCGGTCCATATTATTCTTCCAAATCTTTTGGTAGCAACACCCAATCATCTCACTGAGCCTACAATTCTTCTTACTCAACTAATTCAAGTCATCGTCTGAATCTATAATTTGTACCATTCCTAACCAAGGCATTAATTTTATATTCTCAATTCTCATTACCCAACGCAATGCTAACTATCAGAGTCTGGCAACGGTTCATCTGAACTCATCGAAATCTCGCCACGACTTATCTGAACATATTTATCAAGGAACGTGCCTAGCCAACATGAATCAATCGTAATCCAGCTACGACTTGATACTACCCAATACCTTACCGATAAAGCAATCACTATATTATGAACAGAGTCAAGGGTCATCTTATCGCTAAGAGGGTAGGGCCATATACCACTCAGAGCTCAAGCCATAATCGACATAATATTCATCTTCACCTCAAACCAACATCCAATATAGACTATCCATCCAGTAGTGGTTATGCTGACCACATACCGACTCAAGATTTTTATGGATTCTCATTCACCAAAATCAATGCACATTATGTACCAACAAACCATGCCATCACCCACAGTCGATTGTTGCATAACAATCGACTTCTATAAATTCCACACATAAGACATCCAGCACACAATACCAACTTATTATCGCATCGTATTATTGTTATTCATTTTGGTATCATTAAGCATTCATTAAAGCACAGAAATCACAGCCCACATATTTAGACTTAATGTATGGAACACCCAGTGAGTAGCCGAGGATCAATAGGTTTTCAGTCAAAAGAGCAACTTAGAATAATTTTGAAACAACAGTGAATAATTGCATAAGAAACTTTGAGTCATCGTAGAGGCAACTTAGATTTCTTCGCAGAAGCAAATTTGAGTAATTATGGAGGCAACGTTTGAGTCATCGCGAAAGCAGATTTGAATTATTATATATATGAGCAACTTTGATTGAACAAATCAAAATAAGAATCTAAGGACGTAAAGCCGTGCTCTGATACCATTATGTCACGCCCTGATCCCGGAGGATCGAAATCTAGCCACTGGGCGTGATGCCGTACAAGTCTAGATTGCACTTGTACAAGGCAACACCATTACAGTTCCTGGTATTTCTCAGAAAATAACGACAGCGCAGCAAAACCAAGTAGATAAATTGAAGTCACAACAAGATATGAATAAATGTATTACTTTATTGATATTTGAAATCGATTACAAGACTTGCAGCCGAATACAGAGTTTACAATAGATTATACGACTCTTTAATAGCCAACTGAATATATACTTGCTATTTAGGCTTTTACAACTGAATATGTCGACTTTTCTTACAATCCCACTGGTACATCTGAGTTACACTGTTCCATATATTATATTCCGTATAGCAGAAGATATCGTCTTGCAAGAAGAGCTTTTGTACATCCATCCGACTCATCGATGCCAGGCATTGATCAAACGATTATACTATGCATGAGCACCTATAAAAATGCCCATAAAAGTGGGTCAGTACATCATCTATGTACTGGCGAGTAGTGCTGGCCCAACCGACCTAAGAAGACAACACTAAGTAATCATGTTATAGAACATTATTAAAAGTGGTCTTTCTCGTTGCCTTAGGGTAAATTAGCAGTCCAAATCCAACAAAGTAAAGCATGCATATATTTCTTAGCCAGTATAATTTAAAGCATACAGTTATCACACTTGATGATTCATACCCACGGTTGTATAACCATCCCTATACATTTATAATACTTACTCTACCAGCATAAGACATTGTTAGGAACAATATCATATTATCATAATTATCACCGTTTAGGTGATTCTTACCAACAGCCGACATCCTTCCCTGTAATTGAGTAATAACTTACTCTGCCTGCATAAGACATCAATAGCACAGTACCTATCTATATAAAGGTGACTGGCGACACAACATCATGAACTTTGTATTATTAGTGAAAGGCTAACTCCAGATGGATTGTGAGCCCATAGGAGGTTTTCGAATCACCGTGCTACTACTTCAGCCCTATAGGATTTTAGCGCCCCTTTTAGTACGCAGTTGTAAGCCCATACTGAAAGTCCCAAAATTCTGATGTCAGTATGTCGACACCATCCTTTTTCTCCTAGGACGAACCGGGTCCGTGGCCGCTGAGTACCATTCTGGGAACTATCTTGTACATAAGTTGTCTATGACCATGTATGTTTATGCAACTTATCTATGAAGAAAACATATAATGAATGATAAGGAAAACTAAGTAATTCATCCACTATTCTCATTTGTATTGCTATCTTTCTTATTCGTATTGCCATCTTTCTCATTCCAAGGTCTTGGTGTAATCAATATTCTACAGCGGCGATAGAATAATTGAATGTTGTTACCTAATTCCTTTCCCACATCTTTGATACCATACATCTTTCCAACTGATACTCGATGTACTTACTTCCTAATTCATGGGACAGCATCTGTTTTAGCATACGTTCATCGAGCTGATGCTCGACATACTCACCGCCCAAGTATTTGGGAGTTTTGCTTCACCTGTCACGTATTACATTTCAAAGCACCAAATTATTAGAAGCACACAATTCATTAAGTAGTTTGTAACACTTTCGGGTCATGTGATTAATTATCTTTTATTATCTTTTCGGGTTCCATACAAAATAACATTTAGCAACTCGACATGCAACATATCATATAGTTCTTTTATTAAGCGTGAAGCTAAAGGATCTTTGAAGGGTTCAACACTACTCACTTTTATTACATGATTTTTGCCACGATCGTATAGCCTTCCAAGCGATCCTTAGTATAATTCTAAGTCCGACAAGGCTTCATCGAACCAACCATCATCATAAGGCATCTTGCGGGTAGGGGCACTACAGATCCAGGCCTTGAGACTCATTGGGGTGGTGGAGGAAGGTCTTAGCAACGTCGGGGCTGAGGTGGATGGGTTTGGATGGTCGATTAGGGTGGTCGAACAGCAGCGAGAAGAAAGAGCAGTAACAGCTCGGTAGCTATAGGGGTCGGGTTAGTGTTTTGTTGGAGAGGGTTTCGGGTAGGTTAGTATGTTATATATAGGTAGAGTTATAAGGGGGTTAACTAGGGCTATATACTTACAGGTTTGAGTGGGTTTGGGTAGATTCTAGAGTCCAAGTCGTAAAAGGATTGGGTGCATGCATCTAGACTTTCCAATATAGAATTATAGATTTGTAGAGTTTCCCTATTATGTTTAACCCAATAATAACTCCAATAATTCTGAAATAAATATCTAGTATAGAACCTCTTTATGGGAATGACCCCCAACAAGTCATCTATAAGTTGTTAGACAAGTTTTGGTTCAAGAAAAAATTACCCGATTTGGAAATATACTCTAAAAGTCTATTTAACAAGATTTATATGCCATTTGAGTTTAAATAGCAAGTGGAGCCTCGATTGGATGGGACACCCTAGGTATGTGCGTAGTAGGCTCAAAATATTTGAAATCATATATTTGTTCGTTTAGGTTGGATCGACGTCGTGACCCAAATTTAAGTTGGAAATTACGACAAGTTTCACGGTAGATAACTTCTTGGCCTAAATTGACCCCAAAGTTGTGCGAGACAAATAGGATACGATAAGACACATTTTAGTGGAACATGATATATAAAATCGAAGATAAACTTGTCTAGGTCAAAACTCATGAAGGAAGTTTCTAGAGTTTGACATATCTCGTTCTCCAAAAATCAAAGCTACAGAAGAGTATATTTTATGATCATAAATAAAAATAATATATATATATATATATATATATATATATATATATATATATATATATATATAAAAATATATATATATATATATATTAACCATTATAACTCAATAAAATATATAAAATCCATATAAAATATGTGAAAAATTCAGAGGTTTTAAAACCTCACCACCTTAGAAAATTTTATCCTCGATATTAAACACACACTAGTACAAAAGCAATCCATAAGAACTAGTTAAAAAATCATACCTAATCATAAAGAGAGAAGGAAAACGCCCCCTAATCGCATCCTCATGCTGCAATGTTGACTCGCCTGGTGCATGATGCCTCCACGCGACATAAACTAAAGGAATGGTCTGGCCCCATAAGACTTTCTCTCGACGGTCCAAAATCTCCATGGGTTGCTCTTCGAAAGATAGGCTCGGTCCTGCAGTAATCTCGAAATAGTCCAGAATGTGACTAGGATCTGATACGTACCTCCTCAGCTGAGATACATGGAACACGTCATGAACTCCTTCAAAGTTCTATGGAAACACAAGTCCATACGCAACTTCTCCAACTGTCTCTAGCATGTCGAATGGTCCGATGTACTTCGGACCAAGCTTTCCATTACCTCCGAATCTAATGGTCCCTGTCGTAGAAGAAATCTTTAGAAGTACATGATCTCCTGGCTGAAATACCAATTATCGACGATGACTGTCTACCCAATGCTTTTGTCCCTCTTTTCCTCCTCACAAATGTCTTAGAATTTGCTTCACCTTCTCCACAGTACAAACCACTAATATCGGTCCCAACATCTGTCGCTCAACAACATCACTCCAACACACAGAAGAACGACACTTTCTTCCATACAAAGCTTCGAATGGTGCCATCTAGATACTCGCCTGGTAACTGTTATTATAAGAAAACTCCACCTGATGAAGATGATCCTCCCATGAACCTCCAAAGTCGAGCATGCACGCTCTCAGCATATCTTCCATGGTATGTATAGTACGTTCTGACTATCCATCCATCTACAGATAATATATGTACTGAACTTCAACCTCGTACCAAGACTCTTCTGCATGCTCCTCCCAAAATGTGAAGTAAACTACAAGTCTCTGTCGGACATAATGATAAATGGTACTCCGTGTAGCCGTACGATTTGCTTCATGTACATCTCGGCTAACACCTCCATAGATTATCCCAATTTGGAAGGTAAAAATGGGTTGCCTTCGTGAGTCGATCTACTATAACCCAAACTGCATCCCTGCCAGTCGAGCTCTACAAAAATCTTGTCACAAAATCTATCATAATATGCTTCCATTTCTACTCCAGAATGGGTAATGGCTGGAGCAATCCTGCTGACCTTCGATATTCAGCCTTAACTTGCTGACATACCAAACACTTCATTACAAATCGAGCTATCTCCCGCTTCATTCCATGCCACCAATATTGCCTCTTCGGATCCTTGTAGATCTTTGTTCCTCCTGGATGAATGGAGTATGGTGAACTAAGTACCTCAGTCATCAATGCCTCACGAATATTCCCATTCAAACGTAGAGATGATCCCTACACCTCAAGGTCCCATCCCCATGAATACGTAATCCGGTCTGCATACTGTAGAAGCTAAAAATTATTGAAAGAATGCATCGCGCTACTCACAAATAGCGCCAGGTGATTATTAATCAAATAGCACTGGATATCAAATAGCACTGGACATTAAATGGTCCAGGACTTTAAATAGCACTGGCTGCCACATGGCAAGCTTCCTCGAGAAGCTCAGGCGCTTGTAATAATGACTGACAATACGTCAGTCGAGGAAAATCTTTTGAATACCGAACGCGCGACGCTCAAGAAGATTGTGTCAGATTTTGTCATAATGACTGACAGCTTCCTTGCGCTATTTATCATTTTATCATTGGTGCGAGGTAGTCAATTCCTACAGATTTAATACAGAAGGCAATAATCAATAAATTGTGCCATGCGCTACTTATCAGTTGGTGCCATTTGATCTTTTTTTCCAAAAGCAGTTCGATGACGTTGCACGCATGTCACTAATCTCAAAGAACGTCTACGTGATACTGCCGACGACCAAGCGTATCTCTCTCACAGAATGCCATGCGTCCCAATCAGTTAAAACCAATCGTTCGTGCAAATGGAGGATGGTGCGCCATTTGCAAGTATGCGCCAATCAGGGTAACTATTTGATAGTTATCTTAAAACTCTATAAATAGAGTTCCAAATCACTTCTCAATGATCACTAATGATCATAATCTCCTGATCAAGTTGCTATAGCACTCTCCAAAGGCTTTCATCTTCGACATCGCATCGTCCAAGGGATAAAGTGATCGTCTTCTGATCAGATTCCTATAATTGTACTTCCAGAATCAAAATTGTACCTTTGTATTTTTTTCTTAGTTTATAAATTAGTTTTCTTGGAAAACTTTTGTTCTTGCAAACAAAATGGCGACTCTGCTGGGGACGATTCTCCTCTGACGAAAAAGTGACAACTCAATGCAATGTTACGTCGATCGATACGATACAGAAGACTTTGGTCGTAAAAGTTGACAAAACAGCCTATGAAGCCATGATTGGCGCCAGGGGTGCCAAGCACGCATCTACTGCTGTCTCCAAAGACAGAAAGACTTGTGCCATCTGGACTCCAAAGTCCTCCAGCGCGCTAATCATAACTCCTACACAAAGTAAGGAAAAAAGTGCTCTGAGTCTACTCCCTATTCCTCACCAGTTCTGAACTTGGTGGAGAGCATGCCAATCACTGCATCAACGCCAATCAAGGGACAGCGCCATATGTCCTTTCCTCATTCTTCCCAGAGTGTACCAACCACTGCCTCTACACAAACAAATGAAAGCGCCATGTGGCCACTCCTCACTCCTCCCTAGTTCCAAACTTGGTGGAGGGTCTACTAATTATTGCCCCTATGCAGAACAAAGAAAAGCAATTTATGGCCTCTCCTTATCCTTCTCCAGTCTGTGACTTGGTGGAAAATACATCTAATTGCACCTATGTGCCAATCGATGCTAAAATACTTCTGAGTAGAAACTCTACTTATATTGGCAGATACAATCAAATCAATGCCAAAAAATAGTCTATACTGAAAGTTCATTTCCTACTGCCCATCTGCGTAGCACCAAACGAGCTGGAATAGTGTTCGCAGAACAACATGGTATTTTGCCCACTTCTCATAAAGCTGGCCACCTCCAATCAAGCCAAAGCCAGGATCTCCCTACCTTGCACATATCAAGGTCAAGGCAGGAAAAATTGATGGTGTCTCAGACAGACAAGCAAGTGGCCCATAACTCTGACATGCGTACCTATCTTAACCCGTGCAGAACAGAACCAACTTCATCAAATCATATGATGCACTAGACACAATATGTGCCATTTACTAAACTGCGCACAGTGAAAGCTTCTAAAATCAAGAACCCTTCCACTTATGCTAATGAATTCAGCACTTCTATGTATACACAGGGGACAAAGAAACTCAAGAATAGGAACCATGTTCCTAACATAATCAGAGAGCATGTACCTGCTTCTTTTTTCGAACTTCTATCACTGTAACTGATCTCTGCGAGATTCTTGTACAAAAACGAAAGATTGCAGGATCACCCCACACACTGTAATTCCATATCAGAGTCATTACTGTAATCAACATCATGAGATAGTAATCAAGTGCTACTATCAATCAGCTAAACGGTCTGTATTCGATCGCTTGAATTACACTCAAACTCCTGATGTGATCATGGAAGACAGGCGAACTGCTATTTGCTTCCGTCAACAGGATGTCCCACATTACTGGGAGTGGAAAACGTCCAAAACATAATGAATCCCATAACCATAGTCAATAATACCTTCATCAAATTCGTGACTCCGGTGAAGGAGTCTACCAAAACACAAGGTCAAGAAATAGAGACTTCTTCGGCTAAAAGAATCTTTCTAATTCTAACCGAGACTTCTTCGGTCAAAGAAATCTTCCTATCCTCATCATGGGGGTAGCTCTCTACCTGACTTCGATGCTGATAGAGAAGATTCTGATCGGACTATCCCATCCACTAGTTCATCTTTGGTGGACAGATAAGTGACTGCCTTCGTCACTATTGAGGAATAAGATGCTTCCAGCTTTGCCAATCAAGAACAATAGATCGCTGCCTAAGAGGCCAACTTAAAAACCATGGCTGAAATGGTTACAAGTATGCATGTCGTGATTGTAGCACAACATACTGTTCCACCGATTGCGAATCCAATTACAACCTATGAACACATAGCAACAACTGTACATGTCAATATCGGCTTGAGGGTACAATCCCCTTTCAATGCTACCATACCAGCTCAAGCTACTCAAAGTCAGTCTGGTGCTAGGGGTAGTACTTATCATGTGGCTCCACCTTCTAACCCATCAAACCAATTTACTGCTCCTCATGCATCAGGGGACCCTCTCGAGGTGGTCAAGCTTCTACGAAATCAGTTTGAAGCTTTTAAGCAAAAGGATCGTGTACAGAAGTTAGGGATCAAACAACCCTATCTTGTAGAGTGGAAGGAAGTTCCATTTTCACCCAAGTATAAGCTGCCAAATAATGCTATTTGACGGCAATACATCTCCGAGTCAGTATCTCAATCATTTTGAGGTGATGACTGACCAACTTCAACAGAACGATGCTCTACTCACTACAGTATTCGTCGGGTGCTTAGCAAGCGTGGCCAATGACTGGTATCGTAGCTTTCCAGATGGCTACATAACATCTTTCGCAACACTAAAACAAATGTTCCTTGAACTATTATATGAGGAAACAAACGATATGAATATGTCAGCCCTTATCAAGATCAAACAAAGGACTAATGATATTGTTAAACGTTTCATAGAGCGCTTCCATCGCGAAGCACTCAAGATGCCTTTGGGTACTCCAAACGCATTGACTATAGATACATGCAAATCAAACTTGTTACCTATAGTTAGCTTGTGGACCGGACCCATACAATTCCAAGATTGTGCCTCCTTTATAGTAAGTGCCAGGGTAGCTGAAGAAATTACTGATAAATTCAAGTAGCTAGGCATCCAGATGCCTAACCTTGATAAATATGAACATCCCACTACCAGCAATAGTGCTCGTCAAAACAACCGCAAAGGCAAAGAAGCCTTATCCATCAATGTAGGCTAATCAACACCTGCAACAATAACACCTCCACAGATAGCGCCACGTCCCAAGGAGGAATATTCCATTAACAAAGACGACATTCTGAGAATATTCGATTGTCTAATCAAGAGAAACAAACTTCAACTGCTTGAAGCTAAACGGCCAGATAATATAGGTAAAAATGACAATCCCAAATATTATATGTATCACAGGTTCTTGGGGCATCCAACCAGGGTGTGCTACGTACTCAAAGGGAAGATCCAGGAGCTGATCAATGCCAAGGCAATCACTGTTCAGCAAGACAAGAAGACGGCGACTGCTAGCATCATTTCTCTCAAGTTTGGCGACTTTCTCGCTCAACTAGTATAGGATGGTGTTGTTCCCATTTCAAAAGCTACTTTGGAGATCGTCAACCTTCCGCCAGCACGAAGTGATGGTCTTGTACCTCTATCAACTGACAAAAAGGAAATCATGTGGATTTACCCTGACTTGGTCGCTAATTTTGAACTAAAGACACATGCTCCTTCTACCAAGTCAAGAAAGGAAGCCAAGTATAAGTAATGTCACATGACGTCACTGGACGGTCATATTCTACCTTTGGATGCCACATTCATTCCAGCGGCGGCTTCACCTTCCACTTTCAAGATGGTGTTACCAAAGCCGAAAATCAAGTACTAGTCAGAATTCTATTGGTAAAGTCAGCACTCTCGCGAATTGATGACAAAGATGGGATACGATTTACAGAAAGCCCCTAGTTTGAATGACGGAAAAGGGTCCCACGTACCTCTTTTCTACAACTTTAAGACAATCAATCCCATGTAGGTCTGGGATTCTGGATAGACCTTCATCTTCTTGTTTGCCATTGATTGTAAAAGAACAGAACAATTATCGGTGGACTGAACTTAGACTCACAATACAAACTCGCTCGCACAAAGAAAGCCTAGGGACGAAAACCTAGGTACAGCAGACTAAGTGCGATTGTTTATTTTTGATTCTGGAGGGTGACGATAGAGGCTCGGGAAAGCGACGGCCGCTCTGCCTTACTCCTTGGACGATCAGTATGCAGTCTTGACTCGGGGAAGATTTGCTCGGCGTTGACGAAGAAAGGCTCTTCTTGCTCCTCTCTGGTTGCTCTCTGGGCTTCTCTCTCTCTGTGATTGTCACGAAAAAAGGGGAACTCTCTCTCTGTGGGTATCTCTCTCTTCTTATTTTTTTTTATTATTGCCGCCCGCTTTTTTTTTTTTATGGGAATGCTGCTGGCTATTTATAAGGGTGGGATGTGATTATTAGGGTTTGCTATCTGTTTGGAATGTCGGCGCTCCTTCATTCTATCTGGACCCTTGATCTTGATCATAACGAATCTCGGCCACTAATGCGGATAGCACCAAATCTTATGAGCAGTTAATGCTGATTGCTTTAAATCTTCGTGATTGGTTATGCTAATATCTGATTGCTCGCCACGTGTCTTGCTGATGATGTCAAATATTCTCGTTGGGATTCGGTCGAATCTTCAATGCCACGTCTTTTGATTGAAGATCCTGCCAGGGCCGCATAGAGTGGCCAATACTTGAACCGCAGGGAGATACCCTTCATGAGCCGCATGAGTCAACATCTCGTCGAGCCGCAGGGGACAAACTTTCCGTGAGCCTCACATGCGTGGTCTTTGCGAACCGCAGGAGACGACCTCTCCATGAGCCGTATAGTTTCTGTGGGCCGCATGTGGTATTGAGCCGCATAGGCCGGGCTATGAGTGGACCGCATATGGCGGATTTCTGTTAATCATATTAGAATGACGCCTCACGGAGCCGCATGAAGCTGTTCTTTAACCGAGCCGCATGAGACTTTTGCCACGTGGCAACATAGGATTTCTGACAGATCGGGTCAGAGATCTTCTTCTTTTTCCGAAGAATCTGTCATTATGGCAGAGCCATTATGACACTTTATGTCAGAGACGTCGCAGCCGTCGAGTCGTGTCAGAGCATTAAAATGAGGCCATTACTCCAATGGCCAACTGTAGGGGGGGTCACACGTGGCATCGATTTGAGCCGCATGTCCCCGAGCCGCATGAGTCTGGGGGTCTCCTTTTTGGCCGCATAAAGCAACTCCAGTATGAACCGCATAGGCTTGCTGTCCAGAGCCGCATGGGTCATTATGCCTTTATTTCTAATATTTTCCATGCTTCTACAGGACCCCCTTCAAAGTTTTCAATTTGTAAAATTGGAACACTTTGAATAAGAAGCATGGCCCCGTTCATGCCGCATAAGTGTCTCAGCCGCATAGAGTTAGCTGTCCGCATAGACTCTTTTCCACATGTCCTGATTAAATGCTCTTGATTTGTTTTGATTTCATGCCGTCTCTTGGGGGAGGATCCTAAGGGTTTTTTCCTTCTGATTGTCCAGTTTGCCTCGATAGCCGAAGGGTCGATCATGTCGTTCGAGGCGTCGTTCAGTAATCCTTCTTTTTCTATAAATAGACGGGTTTTAGATTTTTTTGACTGAAAACTCCTGTCTTGTTTTCTTCTTCAACTGACAAACAGTAATGGCGCCTAGGGTTTCCAAGATTGTGAAGAAGGCCGCGGCGAGGAGAAAGAAATCGGCTTCGTCGTCGACCGTCGCACCCCCATCTGCCTTGATGTGCACGTCGCCATCGAAGGTAATAACCTATGTAGAAGATTGGGTATTTTGAAACCCTAACAGGGTCTGCTCTACTGTCTCCTCCGTGCACGCAACCACGTGACCCACATACACGTTCCCTGATTGAGCCGCATGGGGTATACCCCATGTCTGAGCCACAGACGAGTTACGTGATTCGCATGCACGTCCATAAAACCCTAATAGGGTCCGATCTACTGCTTACTTTGTGCACGCAACCACATGACCTGCATACACGTCCTTTGATCGAGCCGCATGGGGTATACCCCATGTCTGAGCCGCATACGAATTACATGGTCTGCCTACACGTCTCATGCATGGGAGCCGCCTGTGAGTTGTCTTTAAACGTGCCGCATGACTATTTTCTGAATATCTTTTTATTTTGTCTTTCCGTCTTTGATTCTTTCAGTATCTCCGCTGAGCGCTGAGGTTGCAGTCACAGAGAAACCGCCACCCCCTGTCATCGACCAGGGGTCTCCCTCTGTTAAGGAAGAAACGAAGAAGAAAGACTCGTCGTCTGCACAGGATAGTCTCTCTCCGAGCGTCGAAACAACTGGGGGTGATAGCTCGGGGAATTCTGATACTCCTATTCCAGATGAGGATCTCCTTCAACTGCATCCTTCCTATGTAAGGTGGTTGAGGGAGTGGTATGGGCGTTTCTGTAACTAGGTTTTAGGAATCTCTTGCGGATATCTATTCTCTGTCTGCATGTTTCTATCTGTTTAGCTGTGGTTTGTGTCTTTCCTTTCCATCTGAAGAAGTGGTGAAGAATTTCCTTTAGTTTTGCTTGTTAATTGCGTGAATGTAGCTGAACTTTTTAATGAAAGAAATGTATTTGCTTCCCTCCTTTCTTGTCATGATTTACTTTCAATAGGATATTCTGTGTGAACTTTGTATCCCTGGTGTACCCCACGATAATTTGGATTATGACTGGCATGCTTATCCTGAAAGAATGGGGTTATGTCAAGTCTGGGGACTTTATTTTCCAACGGGATCTTTTGCTCATTTGGGCGACGTCGTTGCCTCCAGAGCCGGTGTATCGAACTAGTCAGTGGTTTGAGCGGTCGACTGCCTCGCTGAAAGACCATTTCTTGACGTTTTGTGGCCTCCGGATCATAGTTGTTCCTCTGTCTTATCCTGCTTATTTTCTCTTTATTTCTATCTTGTAGCAGTGATATAATCCCGGAGGATGTGAAACTTCAAAATGGATATGTTTCATCTTCATCTTGTACTTGCAGTGTTTATGGAATTTTGGACTTGCTGGGGGATTTATTTGTGGACCTGTTATCCTAGGCGTACCTTGGTTTTAGGTACGGATAACAGTTTAGATAGGATGTCCGGGACAGTCACAACAAAGTGGTCATGGATGTTTTTGGTACTGGGGGAAGGAATGCCGTAGAGCAGCTGGGCTCCCGGGGTGCGGTAAGATGGTGGATTTATGCTAAGAAGCTTAGCGAATGAATATTTGTGGACCTATTACCCTTGGCGTACCCTAGTTCAGGATGCGGATAATAGGGTGAGAGGGAACCGAACACATTTGCTCAGAGGTTATGATGACATGGCAAACATGAAGGTTTTATCCTGAAACCTTCCTGCTCAGCGGTAATGATGAACATGGCAGGAGAGACTTTTCGGAAGCTATTTGTGGTCAACAGAGGACATTGTGGTCAACAGAGGACATTGTGGTCAACAGAGGACATTTATGGTCAACAGAGGACATTTGTGGTCAACAGAGGACATTTGTGGACCTATTATCCTTGTCGTACTCTGGTTGTGAGTACAGATAATAGATTGAGAGGGAACCAACATGCTTGCTCAAAGGTAATATGGACATGGAAAATATGGTGATTTCTTCGACGGAGCCTTCCCACTCAGAGGTAATGAGGACATGGCAGGAGTGGGCTCAATGAAGAAGGGGTGCATAGAGCTACTCAGAGGTAGGAGGACATGGAAGTTCTATGCGAGGGGGCGGTTTGTTTTTTGGTGGTAGTGAAAACGACTCAGAGGTAATGAGGACATGGTCGTTTCGGAGATTGGCGGATCGATTACCCTTTTTGTGCACTGGGAGTACGGGTAGTGGATCATGAGGGAGGATCTCTTTCAGGAAGAAAGTTCAGAGGCGTAATTATACGTGACTTACTATCTGATAGAGTGACCGGGATGTAAGTTCAGAGGTACCAGCAGGTACATAACTTGGTGATTTAGAATATTGAGGAAGTGAGGGTTTAGCGACGCCAGCAGGTGTATAGCTCGGTAATCTGAAATGTTGTGGATGTGGGTTCAGTGGTATCAATGGATACATGACTCGATAATTTGGAAAATGTTGTCTAAACATAGTATTTCTTCAGAAACTTGCCGTTGACGGGCAACATAAGCAAGTCCCCATTCTGTTTGGCGAGACGGTAGGCGCCGTTGGAAAACACGGCCTCAATGATAAATGGGCCTTCCCATTTTGGCTGGAATTTGCCTGCGGTCTTGTGAGTCATGACCATTGGCCTCCGGACTGCCAGAACGAGATCGCCCACTTGGAATGTTCTGATTTTGACCTTCTTGTTGAAGGCCCCTGAGACACGTGCTTGGTATAGCTCGATCCTTTGCTGAGCTAAGAGGCATTTTTCATCTAGGGCCTCCAACTCTTGTAGTCGGCGTCGGTAGTTATCGTCTGTTGTCAATTGATAAGTGAGGGCGACGCGGAGTGAGGGAATCTGAATTTCCAGTGGGAGGACTGACTCGCTCCCATATACTAGAGAGAATGGTGTATTCCCAGTAGCTGTTCGAATCGTGGTACGATAGGCCCATAAATATTCGCCGAGCTTCTCGTTCCAGTCGTGTTTGTTGGAAGATACAACTTCTTGAGGAGTTTGATGATTGTTTTGTTGAATGCTTCTGCTAACCCATTCGATGTCGGGTTGTATGGTGTTGAAGCAACATTCTGAATGCGGTGCTTATCGCAGAATCGGTAGAATGCGTGGCTTATAAACTGCGGACCATTGTCATGGATGATCCTTCGTGGCAATCCAAAGCGATATATGACGTGATGCTTGAGAAAGCTAATCACGTTTGAAGTTTTGACGTCTGCGAGTGGGATAGCTTCCACCCATTGGAGAAATAATCAGTGATCGCAAGTATGAAGCGATGTCCTCGAGAGGAAGGTGGGTGATTGGACCAATGATATCCATTCCCCATGCTTCAAATGGCCAAGACGCCACCGTTGGATGTAGAAACTCGGATGGTTGGTGAATGAAGTCTGCGTGGACTTGGCAGGCCTTGCATTTTCTGGCGTAGTCTATTGTGTCTGCCACCATCGTGGGCCAGTAGTAGCCCATCCGGTGAAGGCGGTCTTGCAGTTTAGGGCCAGGCTGATGGGCCCCACAGACACCGTCGTGAGCTTCTCGTACAGCTTCTTTGGCTTCTGCGTTTGATAAGCACCGGAGCAATAATCCGTCGTAGGAGCGGCGATACAACATTTTCGTCTCTGTATCGTAGAAGAATCTGAGAGAGCGCCGTCTGATAGAGGTAGCTTCCTTTGGATTCTCTGGGAGGATGTCGTATACGATGAAGTCGATGAACGGCTGTCTCCAGTCCGGTGTGTCGTCGACCGTCTGGGCGGAATAACTTGCCATGGCTTGAACGTTGTTCTTGGGACAGACCAGTTCGTGGCCTATTACGTCAACCGAATGATGAGCTTGGTTCGGCACTGCTAAGGAAGCGGCAAGGCCTGCTAGGGCATCGGCTTCGATTTTGAAGTCTGGGGACGTGTTCGATGAAGAATCCCTCGAATGAGGAGATGATGTTGATTGCTATTTGGTGGTAGGGGATCATGTCTTCATGACGGACTTCGTACGACCCCCGAATCTGGTTGACGATTAATTGTGAATCGTCGTATGCTTCAAGATATTCTACCCCCAGCTCCTTCGCGAGTTGGAGGCCAATGACCAAAGCGTTGTACTCGGCCACATTGTTGGAACAGGGCTCCGTGAGAGAGTAGGCGCGATTGATCACTAGCCCGGTAGGAGAGATCAATACCACTCCGACCCCGACGACGATATTTCCCTTGGGTCCAGTTCTTGAAGCGCCATCGAAGAACATCCTCCATATGTTATCGTGGGTGGTTGTATTCGAATCGGCGACCTCATCTGGGATTTCCTCGTATATTTTGGATAGCCCCGATCCTGGATGGGCTGCCAAAAAGTCTGCCAGGGCTTGGCCTTTGACAGCCTTCTGTGGGACGCTTTAATCTCTACCAAAAAGTCTGCCAGGGCTTGGGTCCACGCTTGTCTGACCAGGTATCACTCCCTGCAAAGTAGGAAGCGCTGCTTTGATCTCGTCCACAGACTTGACCAAGGCGTACAGTATGGCCTCCAAAGTGTCGATACGTTGGCGATCGCCGAAACCGCCTTGGCTGTTGTCCGTCATGAATGCCGTCCTCACGTGAGGAGTGACAGAAGGAGTGGTGGCGGACGTGCTCTCCGAGTCATACTCATGCATCGAGAAATCATCAGGATATGTGGATATGTTTTCTTCAGGTTCGGACTCGGAAGGGGCAGTACCCCCAGCTTCTGAGCCTGCTTCGTTTAGGATGTCCTCGGGGACGTCGGTATCTGTTGTACCCATTTGAGGATTTGCTTCCTCCAGTCCGTCTTCTTGGAATGTCGGGTTGTCGTGGATGTTCGGAGGAGAGCTACCTCCAGTTCCAACAACCCCCAGTGACGTGGGCGGTGAACTTCCTACTGCAGCCGTTTTTGTCTTTGAACGGGTGTGTTGGAATACTCCAGCAGAGGATGATCCTTTAGACGACGGCTTCTTAGCTGCAATAGTTGACACCTTTGGACTGGAGATGCTGGTTTTCTTTCCTCTTCCCTCAACAGGGGCTTTCCGTGCGGAATTGCAGGAGGCCACAGGGGGTGCCTCGTCTTTCGAGCTCGGATGTCGTAATCTTTGGAAGGCGGATGGCCGGTTTGCCGTGTTGTTGTAACAGCAGTTGACGATAATCTGGGCGCAGTGACGTCCCTGCGAGGACTCTCTGCACGCCGAAGCCCCTTCTCTTTCCTTGCGCTTGTGGAGGATCGCCTCACGCAGGTCAGAGGGACCACTCTGTCCGTTCGCCGTCGGGGTTTGGACTTGAGCGGTTCTGTATAACTTCCCATCAGGGGCCCGTGTGATAATCAGCGGGACGCCCTGATAGTCAGAGGTTGGGGCAGCTATCTGGGCTTGATGAGCCCGTGCTGCCCTAGACTTCTTCTTTTTAGTACTTGTGGGTGCATAATAAGAAGAGTCCAAGTTGAACATCACAGAGTCTGGCTTATCATCCAGAGAGTCATCAGGGTTCGGGCCGTACGAGAGACGGTCGAAAACTGATCGAGAGGAGCATGGAGCGGATGCTATACGGCTGGGAGTGGAAACCGTACAGGCTGTCTGTACGCGGTTGTCTCCTGTCGTCGGACGAGTTCTTATGCGGCTAGGAGCCATGACCGTGCAGGCTGGCCGCATACGGTTGGCATCTGTGGCCACATGGGTTTTCTGTAAGCGATTGACTTTTCTAGCCGCATGAGTTTCATCCATGCGGTCGGGAACTGTAGTCGCATAAGTTATGCGGCTGACAGAAGTAGCCGCATGAGTTTTCTTCATGCGGTTGGCAGATGTAGCCGCATGGGCTTTCTCCCTGCGGCTAATACTCTTCTGCGGTTCGGACCGCGTAGAGTCCCTCTTTGTCCCTGCAAGTCTAGCATCATAATGTTTTCTTCTGTCGGACTTGGGGGCAGCAGAGTTGTCTACGATCTGAAATGGGACCGCAGGGGAATCCTTCTCGCCGTCTTGAGCAACAGAGGGCATCCCATCGAGGGCTTGAGGAGGAGCAAATGACTTCGGTCTCCATTCTTTGCGAGCCTTCGTGGTGCGGGTGCGCTTCTGGGCCGGGCCAGCGCTGCCTTCAGAAAGCATCTCTTCGAACGCCTGTTGGTCGAAGCGGACGACCATCTTCTTTTGTGTGGAGCCAAGTTTGGCTGTATCTGATTGCGTCACCAACTCCTCAGCCGTGGAGAAGTTAGTCCCCAGCAGAGTCGCCATCGTGTTTGCCATTGATTGTAAAAGAACAGAACAATTATCGGAGGACAGAACTTAGACTCACAATACAAACTCGCTCGCACAAAGAAAGCCTAGGGACGAAAACCTAGGTACAGCAGACTAAGTGCGATTGTTTATTTTTGATTCTGGGGGGTGACGATAGAGGCTCGGGAAAGCGACGGCCGCTCTGCCTTACTCCTTGGACGATCAGTATGCAGTCTTGACTCGGGGAAGATTTGCTCGGCATTGACGAAGAAAGGCTCTTCTTGCTCCTCTCTGGTTGCTCTCTGGGCTTCTCTCTCTCTGTGATTGTCACGAAAAAAGGGGAACTCTCTCTCTGTGGGTATCTCTCTCTTCTTATTTTTTCTTTTATTATTGCCGCCCTCTTTTTTTTTTTATGGGAATGCTGCTGGCTATTTATAAGGGTGGGATGTGATTATTAGGGTTTGCTATCTGTTTGGAATGTCGGTGCTCCTTCATTCTATCTGGACCCTTGATCTTGATCATAACGAATCTCGGCCACTAATGCGGATAGCACCAAATCTTATGAGCAGTTAATGCTGATTGCTTTAAATCTTCGTGATTGGTTATGCTAATATCTGATTGCTCGCCACGTGTCTTGCTGATGATGTCAAATATTCTCGTTGGGATTCGGTCGAATCTTCAATGCCACGTCTTTTGATTGAAGATCCTGCCAGGGCCGCATAGAGTGGCCAATACTTGAACCGCAGGGAGATACCCTTCATGAGCCGCATGAGTCAACATCTCGTCGAGCCGCAGGGGTCGAACTTTCCGTGAGCCTCATATGCGTGGTCTTTGCGAACCGCAGGAGATGACCTCTCCATGAGCCGTATAGTTTCTGTGGGCCGCATGTGGTATTGAGCCGCATAGGCCAGGCTATGAGTGGACCGCATATGGCGGATTTCTGTTAATCATATTAGAATGACGCCTCACGGAGCCGCATGAAGCTGTTCTTTAACCGAGCCGCATGAGACTTTTGCCACGTGGCAACATAGGATTTCTGACAGATCGGGTCAGAGATCTTCTTCTTTTTCCGAAGAATCTGTCATTATGGCAGAGCCATTATGACACTTTATGTCAGAGACGTCGCAGCCGTCGAGTCGTGTCAGAGCATTAAAATGAGGCCATTACTCCAATGGCCAACTGTAGGGGGGGTCACACGTGGCATCGATTTGAGCCGCATGTCCCCGAGCCGCATAAGTCTGGAGGTCTCCTTTTTGGCCGCATAAAGCAACTCCAGTATGAACCGCATAGGCTTGTTGTCCAAAGCCGCATGGGTCATTATGCCTTTATTTCTAATATTTTCCATGCTTCTACACTTCTCTAAAGAAGAGATCATCTAGAAACAAGACTCGGATGAAGAATTGTAACATAGTTTCCTTTACATCAGTTCTGGAAGAAGAAGCTATGACTGGTAATAGGTTTGGGAGACTATTTTAGAGATTACCAAGAAGGACAAAAAAATGATGTTACTTCTCCAATCTCCAATATCCCTCCATCATCTTCTCATCCTGTCTTCCATGTTCCTTCAGCATCATCACCTTAAGTGGAACTTATTCCTCCCAAGCCAACAACAGCTGACAAAAGTAAGCAGCTAGCTTTTTTTGACAAGAGCTTAAAGAAAACAACCTTGCAAGGACTCGAAAAGCCGTATAATTTTGATATATTTGCTCAACTGACCAATACTCAGGCAAGATTATCGATTTTTGAACTCCTACACCCCTCGAGGGAAATTCGAGAAATATTAAGTGAGGCTTTGATGTAAGCCGACGCTTGTCTGGCATATCTCAAGAAACCAGATGAAGAACCTGTGGCATGTTCCCATTTTCGTAGCATGATGGAATTAATTCCCAATATCACCTTCACTCAGGATGATATGTTACTTGAAGACAATCAACATGACCGACCTCTTTACTTTATAGGGTATGTCGACACAATGAAGGTCGACCGTATTCTGGTCGACCCTGGATCTGCACTCAGCATTATGCCAAAAACTCTATTGGATGTGCTGAGGATCCCGGTCCATAACCTCTCTACGACCATAACAACTATTTTGGGGTTCAATTCTGGAAGAAGCGAACCGTTGGGAAAGATTCACCTAAAAGTCCAAATTAGCAACCTTCGCACAAAAGTCACCTTCTATGTGATTGACAATCATGTCTCCTACAATGTATTATTAGGAAGACCGTGGATACATGAACATAATATCGTGCCATCAACTCTCCATCAATGCTTCAAATATGTTGATGACAAAGGAGAAGTCAGAAAGAAGTAGCTGATCTTAATCCCTTCTAAGGTATTAAAGCATATTATACAGATTCCAGAAGTATAAAGAAGAGTTCAAGAAAGTCGTACTGGCTATGGACACTGAAGAAGATAGGAAGAATAATCCAGATGAGGTCCTGGTAATTCCAGTCAAGGAACATACTTCTCATCCCTCGTCTTCTCAGACACTGATCATCAATCTCTCTCCCTCTACCAAGCATCCTCCTATTGAAAAGATGGAGCATAGGTAGCTCACTTCTTCTGAGCCTCTTGTTATCGACCTTTATTGTAACAAGCCTCCTACTTCTCCTCATCTTGTTATTAATCTTAGTAAGTCATCGGCCAAGTTTAAAAACATTATTGCAAATATTGATGCAAATATCAATAAAGTAGCATCTCCTTTGTAGTACATAGATGTCAACTATTACATATAGTATTATCTAGAAATTTTGTATAACTTCGAACCTCTTACCTTGAAGGCAATTCAACCCCTTCAAAATGAAGTATCACTAGAACCAGTACAAAACTCATTCTTACTAGTTCCCTCCTGGAAGAAATATGAGTATCCTATCCTCTTCAGTAAAAGACTGAATCAAAAGGCAATATTTGATAGTGACTCTAAATTTGACGATAATGGGCGACTTCAACTATGTTGTTACAATAAATAATCCAATGATATCATTTGATAAATGGTCTACAACTTCAAATCTGGCCTAAATAGGGGTAAGGAAAGACAAACTCCTATTCATATACCTGTACCAAAAGGAAAGTCGTTACAATATTACAACAAAACAAAGCATGGGTTAGGCTACACTACGCCGATCACGACCCCAAATGTTTCTAAGTCGAACAAAGAAGAACGATCTAATTCTTCTGATTCTTTTTTATGGGATTCAAATACCAGCATAGGGCACGTCTATCAATGGACTCTATCTTCCAATATCGTGACCGCTGAGTTCTCAGAAGACGATGACGATTTCATCGAGACTCGTGAAGAAGACCTTGGGCACAAAGGATGGATACTCAATGGGAACTTTGTTTCAAACAACGTGAAGCACCCACTGAGGATCAATTGGCCCAGATTGCTATTCAGCAAGAGCCTTCCTAAAGCACACAAGCAAGAGTTAATCTAGCTCATCAGAGAATATATTGACATATTCGCCTGGAGTTATGAAGATATGTCAGGATTAGATCCTCAGATTGCTATTCACAAGCTCAATATTCTGCCAAATACTAGACCAGTCAAACAACAACAGCATCGATTCAAACATGATATGATGGATGCCATAGAAGCTGAAGTCAAGAAGCTCATCGCTGGTAGCTTTGTCAGAGAGGAACAACATCCAAACTGGGTGGCTAACGTCGTCCCAGTTATGAAGAAAATAGGGAAAGTTCGAGTTTGCATCGACTTTAGAGACCTTAATAAAGCTTGTCCCAAAGATGAGTTCCCTCTTCTTATCACTGATGTCATGACCGACAATACCTGCCTATTCGAACAAATTCCTTTCATGGACTGATTCTCCGAATATAAACAAATTAGGATAAACCCCGAAGATGAAAAACATACAACTTTCTACACTCCTCTAGGAGTCTACTACTACATAGTTACGCCATTCAGCCTTAAGAATGCTGGTGCCACCTATCAGCATGCCATGAGCACCATCTTTCGTGAAATATACGAAAGACAATCGAATGATATGGTGACGATATTGCTATTAAGAGTCATCTAAAGGAAGATCACATCCAAGATTTAAGAACTATTTTTGATCTAATGCGCCTGCATCAACTCAAGATGAATCCTACCAAGTCATTTCTGGGCGTCTCTAGTGGCAAATTTCTCAGATTTGTTATTACCTCTAAGGGTATACACGTTGATCCTAAGAAAGTCAAAGCCATTCAAAAGATGCATCCTATATGCAACCTAAAAAGCTACGAGGATTCCAGGGATGATTTGCGTACATCAGGAGATTCATCTCAAATCTCTTTGGACACTGCAGACCGTTCACTCAATTGATGAAGAAATGTGTGTCTTTCGTTTGGACTAATGAATGCCAGCAAGTATTTGAAGACATAAAAAGATATCTAATGAACCCTCCAGTCCTAGTTCCTCCAATCATAGGAATACCTTTCCTGATGTATATTCGAGAAATAGATCGTTCTCTGGGTGCCCTCTTAGCCCAGAAGAATAAGGAAGGCCATGAGCAAACAATTTACTATCTCAGTAGCATAATGATCGGTGTTGAATATTGATACAGCCCAGTAGAAAAAGAATATCTAGCCTTGATGTATGTCGTCCAAAAAATACAATATTATATCACGGGCCAGACCATTCATATCATCTCCCGAGTCAATAAGAAGCCCAGTACACTCAACTCAAGACTCGCTACATGGGCGATACTACTAGCACAATATGTTATGGTCTACGTCCCAGAAAAGTCTGTTAAGGGTCAAGCCCTAGCTAACTTCTTGGTTGCTTATCCAATTCCTGAGACTTCAAAACTTTACAATGAAATTCCTGATGAAACTCTGGAATCTAACTTGACTTCAGAAGGAATACTTGCTTGGTGTCTATTCTTTGATAGTACATCCAAAATTGGATCCAATGGTATCATTGTCGCTGGAGTTGGGATCATTCTTGTATCTCTCGAAGGACTAGCTATTCAAAGGGCTTATTCTCTGGATGAACCATGTTCCAACAATGTCACTGAATACAATGCTCTGCTCATAGTTCTCCAATTAGCTAAACAGCTAGATATCGAATATCTTAAAGTTTACGGAGATTTTAAATTAATTGTCAATCATGTTAGACGCACATATGAAGTTCGACATCAAGATCGTATCCCATACCAAGAAGCTGCAGTCAAACTGGCTACATCCTTTAAGGGTTTCGTCATTGAAGATATACGTCGAGTATGCAATACAGAAGTCGATGCACATGCTAATTTAGCAGCAGTATTAGCAGTTCTAATAAAACGACAACAGTTAATCATCATCACTAATAGGGAATTGTTCTGCGTCGAGAACAATTTGAATGTTGAAATTTACAATTCGGTTGAAGTTTGTACTACTAGTGAAGACTGGAGAGCTCCTTTCATCGACTTAGCGGTACATGATATCTTGCCTGCAGATCCTAAAGAAGCTACGACGATTCGTCGTTGATTACTCCGATTCTATTTCAATCACGCATCCAAAACACTATACCGACAATTATTTGACGGTAAGCTCATACGTTGTCTCGCGGGCGATAAAGTAAACAGATATTACGTGAATCTCATGATGGTGTCTGTGGTGCACACCAGCCTGGTCCTAAGCTTCAGGATCGGATCCGACATATGGGATATTACTGGCCCACCATGGTAGCAGATGCCATTGAATATGCAAGAAAATGTCGAGCATGTCAAATCCATACAGATTTTATTCACCAACCATCAAAATTCCTGTATCCTACGACAGCATCTTGCCCTTTGAAGCTTTGGGCATGAAGTCACAGGTCCTATTAATTCGCCCTCATCTAATGGACATCGATTTATCCTAGCTATAACCGATTACATCTCAAAATGGACAGAAGTTATACCCTTACCAGAAGTCAAGATAAGTAGTGTCATCAGTTTCATCAAACATTATGTAATCTATCGATTCAGTATTCCTTGAGGAATTATCTGTGACAATGGACCTCAATTCGTTAGTAAGAAATTTACTCGATTCTGTGATGACAATCGAATCAATAATGTCACTTCTACAGCGTATAATCCTGCAGGTAACAGTTTGGCTGAAGCATTCAACAAAATAATCATCAAGCTTCTTAAGAAGTTAATTTCTTCTAATAAACACAACTGGAGCAAAAAGCTGGAAGAATGTCTATGGGCCTACCGAACTACCGTACGCACTCCGACTGGCTGTACACCTTTTTTTTGGTGTATGGATGTGAATCTGTCCTACCATTGGAGATCCAAATCCCATCACTGAGGACAGCTATTGCTAACGAACTTACAGTAAAAAACAATTATTGTCTTCGACTTCAGGAGCTTTGTGAGACTCATCTCACAGTATCATTATTTATATATGGATACATATTTTTGTTATATATTTCGTATTTTCTTGGTTTTCGCAACGCTTTAAATTTTTTTAAATCATATTTTTTTTTCTTTGACCGATATATCGTTAGTATACTAGTGTATACCGACGGCATACCGCCCGGATAGATTTTCTATATTTTAGATATTTTTATTTCAGATATTTTCATGAATAGTATTTTTGATATTTTCGTAAATATTGTTTTGGATATTTTGATGAATAGTATTTAGATATTTTTGTGAATAGTATAGATGCATCCTATTATCCAATGAATACTTGGTTTTCTTTGGATGGCTAGGATTGACTTAGATCTTCACATGGATCACCATCCAACGGTTATAATTAATTCTCTTTTCTATACATACCCTTTCACATTCTTTTTCCTCTCTCTTTTTATTCTTTCCTCCATTCCTCTTCTCTTTTATTCCTCTTCCTCAAGCTTAGGAAAGCTTGGCATTGAGGCCTAGAGTGTGGTTTCGTACCCCTCATGGTGGTGGAGTAGAAGATTAGGCTTGGAGCTTCATCTAGGTAAGTACATCTTGCCAAATATTGAACAATATTGTTTTGTTGTCATTTTTGTTTTTTTTGGTGTTAAATGCTTAAAATGGTCTAGGTTTTTACTTCTCCACCTACTACTTCTTTTTCTTCATTTACTCCTCCCACCAACCCAAGCCAATGCAACTTGCTTCATGATGGATCTCAAATTTTATTGTTCTATTATCTTCCTTGCGTGATTCCAAGCCTCTTTAGAACTTGGAGTTTTTGGTTTTGATATTTACAATTTTGTAGATCTAAGTTTGTAGTTTTCTCTATTTTTCAAGGTTTTGATCTCTCAAACTTTGTTATTTCTGAAATATAAGGGTTCCATGTTGTGGGCAATTTCATTCTACCCAATTTTGGCTTTTAAACCACTTAATTTCGACTTATTTTGAGAAAGTTATGGCATTCCTTGAGTTCATGGGTTCCGTATGCACTTCGGTGCTGATTTGTAGAAGATAAACAGCTTGCACCTGCACACATGCGTACAACTTGCACCTTCCTGCATAGCCTGCGCACGTCCCTGCGTAGCCTACGCACCTTCCAGCATAGATTGTACAACCTATGCACCTTCCAGCACAGACTGTACCGCCTACGCTTTCCTGCATAGACTGCACATGTTCCTGCCTGCGCAGACTGCACCTGCGCCTTCCTACGCAGACTGTACGTATGCCTTCCTATGCAGACTGTACCTATACTTTCCTGCATAGACTGTACCTGCGCTTTCCTACACAGACTGTACAACATGTACTTTCCTACACAGCCAGTACTTTCCTGCACATTGCCTCCGTACTTTACTACAATTGGCCGTTTTTAATATTTTTTTCGACTGTAATAAATTCTTGGCATGATTAGATGATCTTGTATAGTTAGAGAATGATTGTGCACCCTATATACACTTGACATTAGCACATGTTCAATTATTATTCTATATCATGTACTTACTTTTATTTATTCCTTCTCACATGCCATGATATGTCTTTCCTTTCGATTCTTTCTTATATGCTATGATATGTATTGTCATGCCTTCCCGGATTTATTGTTATTTAAAGTCTATGCCATGTCTAGAATTTCTTTGTTGTGGTCCATCGTGACGTACTCTTGTTACATGCCTTCTTTGCTTACTAGATAGTGACTCGTCGTGGTGCACTCTTGTCCATATCATTTCTTGCTTATATGATAGTGGCCCGTCGAGGGACACTCCTGACAAGTACTCTTGACAGGACAAGGAAGCCCGACATGACATGTAAAATCTTGATTACTGTTGCGACAGGCAATCCTGACTTGTTAAGTGTAACTCTTGTCTGGACACTGTAGTTAATTTTCCTAATTGTAATTGTACAATTTACCTATCTCTCATGCATCATGTCAAGGACATAGATTTCTGGCTACCACGATCAGGGATTCACAATAAATCTGACTAGGTTAAATGACAATATTGATCAAGTAGTTCATATAGAGAGATTTTTCAGTTACAGGCGATCCCGTTATCCCGGCCACACCAGTGGACTTATAGCCTGCCGTCGAGTAGGGCATATTTTTAGCACACTGTCATGTGTTGTAACTCTTGTAACTCTTATAAGTCACCTAATAATTCTTGATAACTCTTGTAACTCTTGTAACCTCGCTTGGATAACCTTGATAGTCTGCAGGGCTTGTAACTGCGAGAAATATCTCAACTGCATCTTGTTAGTAATTAGGATTATGATAACCCTAGTTAGCTAATGTATAATGCCGTACTCATTGCTTGGCCGTGATTGTTGTATGTAGTCCAATCTAGTCTAGTTTTGTCTAGGCTATGTCTGGATTTGTTTATTTCAGTATATCATTGTTTATGCTTTACTTTTGACGGTCATTGATTAGAGACTAAGTCTGTTCAGGAGAAGTGTTACAACCCCGGTCCTTGTTTGGTTTACAGGTTGTACCTTGGGTTCTGGAATAGTTCCAATGTTATTATTTATCGTTCTATACAGTTCTAACATGCTCACATGTCCCAGTTATCTAAATGCTCACATGTCCCAATTATCTAACATGCACTCATGTCCAGTTATCTTACATACACACATGTACCATTTCTCTTACATTGTTCAGTTTATGTTAATATATTTGCATGCTTCCGTTTAATTCATATGTCCACAATTTACATTATGTGACATATTTTTTACTTGACGCTCTATGTTGCTTTGCTTATTGTCTTTTCTATTCTCGGGATAACTGTATTGGTAATGCATGAGTATCGATCCACATTTGCTTATTTCTGTCTTTATCCGTTGCTATATTAGTTATTGCTGGTTTTAGTACATAGTTTGGCTTCCTTTGTGGTACTTGCTATTGGGTGTCTGACCCTACTGGTTTTGTTTGGCCAGATCTGATAGAGGAGTCCGTAGGATCTTGCGTACCATCTACTCGACGGAAACCATCCAGAGCACCAGAGTATCTTAGTGGGTTTCTTATATCATTCTTCCACTAGTTATGTACAATATCCTTTTGTGGCGTTTAGTCTCCGAACACGCGGTTAGCTCGTCTTTTGGATCTTGATATTTAGCCTACGGGACTAAACATGATTTGCGTTAATCTAGACTATAGCTAGAGCTAATCATGTATGACTATTACTTTTGCTAGTTCTTCATTCTGTATTACTATCTTCATGATCATTGATATATGATAGTTTAGGACGTTTTACTATTTTATATTCCAGTGATCATACTTCTTGTACATTGTTTAATACCTGTGATTGAGATACCTAGGATTTCTTGACCTAGGATTACCTGTTAGATTATAGTAGTACCCCTATGTCTATACAGCTTATACATTATTTCGGGGTACTAGAGTACTCTGGTATACGTAGCTGGCCTGGTCCATCCCTACTTGCCAGTATTCTGGTTCTGGGGCATGACATAGGTTTTAATGGTGGCCCATATAGGTCTGATTCATCAGATTTGTTGGGGTTACTGATATTTAGATATCTCAGTCACAATTCTCCTTTACTAATATCATTCGTATTATTTTATATATTCGATCCTTTGCCCTGATATCTTCCTTGATCGTTGATCTTTCCTATTCCTCGATTTGATCTTTGTATCTTTAAACTTTCAGACGCACTGTTCTTAATCCTTCCGATCATTTTGTTTGAGTTCTGCCAATGGCAGGTCAGCAATCATCTGTTAGGCTAGTTTTGGAGGATCAGCCTCAGCATTTAAGAGCAGAGTCGAGAGTCGACCTAAGGGTAGTGATGTTCGTCCATCTCGATCAGCCCGCTGTACCCGTATAGCAGTACTGCCAGTTCAGCCAGAGTCTCATCAGTCAGTACCAGTAATAGATCATCTTCTAGACGAAGCATCACCAGAGTCAGGGCATCCTGTATCACCAGTAAAGTTAACAGTCCGAGTAGAGGTAGTATCAGATCATCCCGATATGCATGCATTCCTAGAGATCATGAAGGATATGATGGAGTCACAGCAACAACGAGATCTTGTTCTCTAGTAGAGTATTTAGATGTTGATAGACCGTAGTAGGCAAGAAATACCAAAGGTATTTGAAGGCGAGGACCTGCACCTAGAAGGAGTACAGATTGGAGCCCGGCAATATCAGTCATCTAGTCAGTCAGCATATCGAGCCCGACCTACCGTAAAGGCAGTACGAGAGCACGAGCATATATCCAGGAGGACTGCATCCAGAATTGAGGGTCGTAAGTAGTACCATGCACCCATGCCAGGCTTTCCACCTCGACATCCCTCACCAGTACCAGCATACAAACCTCCATACCAATACTAGGAGTTACCAGTCATATGTTCCTTCTATGGAAGAGAAGGGCACACTCATCTTACTTGTCGAAGGGCCAACTTTCTATGTTTGTCACGCGGATCACCAGACCACATGATAGGGATTTGTCCCCGAAGGAGTTCAGCTGGATCTTCATCCTTCTAGCCTACAGTTACCCAGTTCGGGGTACCAACACCAGTTCAGCAGAAGCGAGCTCAGAGGCCTTCATCGATGCAGTCCCATGCATTCCAGCAGGAGGGGCCTCAGCAGTATATATAGGCCCAGGTTCAGAGGCAGAAAGACCAGCAGTATCATGCAGAATAAGAAGCATGTACCCATTGTGGCAAGATAGGGCATCTCAGATCAGTTTATCGGGCGACCAATAGGCGATGCTTCCGCCGTGGAGCGGAGGACCATTCAGTTAGCACTTGCCCCTATCCGACATTTCGAGGACGACCAACCACACCAGATGTACCACCTCAGTCCTTTAAGTCGCATCCGTCATCACCCTCAGCAATGGATGAGCAGTTAGGGCCAATACTAGATGTTCAGGCATTGGTACAGTATCCACCGCCATCACGAGCTTAGAGGGTCAGGCAGTGCAAAACACAATTGTATGTGCATTCTTAGGGGAAGCTCTAGTATCGGCATGAGGGCAGTACCTAGGGAGTCTCAGGTACCATCTTTATGGTCTACTTTCAGTTATGCCCTTTTGATTTATCCTTCAATAGCAGGCCAGGTAGTGACAGTATATCTTGGGTTCTTGTCGGTGGCCTTATTCTACCGATATCAGGGTACAACGGTCGACTTGACTTATTGGTGAGTGAATAAGAGTTTTTCGTCCCACTCTTCTGTCTTTGTATCTTGAGATACATGATATCTATCACGTGTCTCGACTACGAAGATACGTCCTAGGTAGAGTCACGTCTTAGACTAAGTCATTTGTACCGACTTACTTTAAGACTTGACACCTATCTATTTTGGGAGTCAGCGTAGGACAGCGAGGGCGGGTCCCTACTCAACTGACTCAGGAGATATATTTATTCATATGCCTCCCGCCCTTCTTGATTGTGGTTATGT
Organism: Iris pallida; assembly: GCA_029216955.1. Classification (NCBI taxonomy): domain Eukaryota; kingdom Viridiplantae; phylum Streptophyta; class Magnoliopsida; order Asparagales; family Iridaceae; genus Iris; species Iris pallida. The sequence continues at coordinate 1,239,399 of JANAVB010002394.1, read as the reverse complement.
TATTGCTTACGTATTTATTTATATTACTGTTGTCTTCATTTACTTATATGCCATGCTTAGTTTTATTGAGATAGTTGTATTTTCTTGAGCTTTTGTTTTGGTTATCGTCCTTGACTAGCTTTAGAAAATTTTGAAGACAGAATTTTTCTAACGATGGGAGAGTTGTGAGACTCGTCTCACAGTATCGGTATTTATATACTGTATTTCGTATTTTCTTGGTTTTCGGAACGCTTTAAAACTTTTCCAAATTATAGATTTTCTCCTTCACCGGCATATCGCCAGTATACTAGTGTATACTGACGGCATAACGCCCAGACAAATTTTTCACATTTTAGATATTTTTGATTTTAAATATTTTCATGAATAGTGTTTCCGATATTTTCGTAAATAGTATTTTAGATATTTTGATGAATAGTGTTTAGATATTTTCATGAATAGTATAGATCCATCCTATTATCCAATGGATACTTGGTTTTCTTTGGATGGCTAGAATTGACTTAGATCTTCACATGGATTACCATCCAACGATTATAATTAATTCTCCCTTCTATATATACCCTTTCACTTTCTCTCTCCTCTCTCTTTTAATTCTTACCTCCATTCCTCTTCTCTTTCATTCCCCTTCCTCAAGCTTAAGAAAGCTTGGCCTTGAGGCCTAGAGTGTGGTTTCGTACCCTTCTTGGTGGTGGAGTGGAAAATTAGGCTTGTAGCTTAACCTATGCAAGTATATCTTGCCAAATCTTGAATAATATTGTTTTGTTACCATTTTTGTATTCCTTGGTGTTAAATGCTTAGAATGGTCTAGGTTTTTACTTCTCCACTGACTAATTCTTCTTCTTTATTTACTCCTCCCACCAACCCAAGGCAAGTGCAACTTAATTCATGATGGATCTCAAATTTTATTATTCCATTGTCTTCCTTGCTTGATTCTAAGCCTCTTTAGAACTTGGAGTTTTCGGTTCTGATGTTTACATTTTTGTAGATCTAAGTTTGTAGTTTTCTCGATTTTTTATTGTTTGATCTCTTAAACTTTATTATTTCCAAAATCTAAGGGTTCCATGTTGTGGGAAATTTTATTCTACCCAATTTTGGCTTTTGAACCGCTTGATTTCGACTTATTTTTAGGAAGTTATGGCATTCCTAGAGTTCATAGGTTCCCTATGCACTTCGGTGCTAATTTGGGGAAGATGAACAGCATGCACTTGCGTACTTGCGCACAGCCTGCTTCTTCCTACACAGGCTGTGCACCTTCCTGCCTAGCCTGCGTACCTTCTAGCACAGTCAGCACAACCTGCGCACCTTCAAGCACAGACTGCAGCCTGTGCTTTCCTGTACAGACTGCATAACCTATGCACTTTGGTGCTGATTTGGAAAACATGAACAGTCTGCACCTGCGCACTTGCGCACAGCTTGCAACTTCCTACACAGCCTATGCACCTTCAAGCACAGACAGTACAACCTGCGCACCTTCCAACACAAACTGCACAGCATGCGCTTTCCAGCACAGATTGTACCTACACTTTTCTGCACAAACTGTACCTACGCCTTCCTGCGCAGACTGCACCTACGCTTTCCTGTACAGACTACACCTGCGCCTTCCTGCACAGACTGCAGCATTTTCCTGTACAGACTATACCTGCACTTTCCTGCGCAGACTGCACATGCGCTTTTCTGCGCAGACTGCACCTGCGCTTTCCTGTATAGACTGCACCTGCACTTTCCTACACAGGCTACACAGCTTGCGCTTTCTTGTAAAGCTAGCACCATATAGTTAGAGAATGATTAGATGATCTTGTATAGTTAGCATGATTAGATGATCTTGTATAGTTAGAGAATGATTGTGCACACTATATACTTGACATTAGCACATGTTCAATTATTATTCTATGTCATGTACTTACTTTTATTTATTCCTTCTCACATACCATGATATGTCTTTCCTTTTGATTCTTTCTTATATGCTATGATATGTATTGTCATGCCTTCCCGGATTTATTGTACTTTACAGTCTAGCCATGTCTAAAATTTCTTTGTTGTGGTCCATCGTGGCGCACTCTTGTTACATGCCTTCTTTGCTTACTAGATAGTGACTCATCGTGGTGCACTCTTGTCCATGTCTTTTCTTGCTTATATGATAGTGTCCCTCGAGGGGCACTCCTGACAAGTACTCTTGACAGGACAAGTAAGCCCGACATGATATGTGAAATATTGATTGCTGTTGCGACAGACAATCCTGACTTGTTAAGTGTAACTCTTGTCTGGACACCGTAGTTAATTTTCCTGATTGTGATTGTACAAGCTACCTGTCTCGTCTTGCATCATATTTAGGACATAGATTCCTGGTTACCATGGTCAGGGATTCATAATGAATCTGACTAGGTTAAACGACAAGATTGATCAAGTAGTTCATATAGAGAGATTTTGCAGTTGCAGGCGATCCTGTTATCCCGACCACACCAGTGGACCTATAGCCTGCCGTCGAGTAGGGCGCATTTCCAGCACACTATCATGTGTTGTACTCTAAGTCACCTAATAATTCTTGATAACTCTTGTAACTCTTGTAACCTCGTCTGGATAACCTGGATAGTCTGCAGGGCTTGTGACTGCAAAAAATATCTCTACTGCATCTTGTAGTAATTAGGATTGTGATAACCCTATTTAGCTAATGTAAAAAGCCGTACTCATTGCTTGGCCGTAATTGTTGTATGGAGTCCAGTCTTGTCTAGTTTTGTTTATGCAATGTCCTAATTTGTTTATTTCAGTATATCATTGTTTATGCTTTACTTTTGCCGATAAATGATTAGAGACTAAGTCTGTTCAGGAGAAGGGTTACAACCCCAGTCCTTAATTGGTTTACGGGTTGTAACTTGGGTTCCGGAATAGTTCCTAAGTTATCTTATCATTTGTCATTCTATATAGTTCTAACATGCTCACATGTCCCAGTTATCTAACATGCTCACATGTCCAGTTATCTTACATGCTCACATGTACCATTTCTCTTACATTGTTCAGTTTATATCAACATGTTCACATGCTTTCGTTTAATTCATATATCTACGGTTTACATTATGTCACATATTATTTACTTTATGCTCTATGTTGCTTTGCTTATTGTCTTTTATGTTCTCGAGATAAGTGTATTGGTAGTGCACGAGTCTCTATCCGCATTTACTTATTTTTGTCTCTATCCATTGTTATGTTAGTTATTGCTGGTTTTAGTTCATAGTTTGGCTTCCTTTGTGGTACTTGCTATTGGGATTCTGACCCCACTGGTTTTGTTTGGCCAGACTGATAGAGGAGTCTGAAGGATCTTCCGTACCATCTACTCGACGGTGACCACCCGGATGACGTCCTATGACTATGACGCATATGAGCAAGGGCAAGTTCGAACCAAAGTAGGAAGGTCCCTATGTTGTAAGCAAAGTTTTCTCAAACGAAACTTATCAACTAATTAGGATGGACGACCGAATCGATATGATGTCTATCAACGACAAATTCTTGATGAAGTACCATGTTTGAAAGTGTATACTATGTCTTCCAAATATTGTACATACTCCAAATCTTCGAGCTATTATCTTTTACTTACCACAGATAATAAATCCTAAAAAATCCCTGTGGAGTCTACCCAGCTTTTATGGTACATCCTCAAAGGATTAACCCATAACATCTACTATATGATAATAAGCATCATCTTTTGAAATCCAGTTGTTTTAAAAGATATCATATTCTTGAGTCTCAGTTGACCCAAGGATAATCAATTGATATACGAATTCACGTCCACATTACCTCTGAATTCTATTGTATACATTATCGACTTGTCATGTCCACATTACCTCTGATAATGTCGTCCTAAAAAAATGATAATGTACCAAAATTATATTCTATCGTGTCCATATTACCTCAGAATAGATATAATGAGCGTTGTTATTTTCAAGAGATATGTCAGCTTCAGTACCTCTGAACATATTTCTTACTCCTACCTATTAATTGTGTCTTAAAATAGATACATAATAAGTAATAAAGCCATAAAAGACCATCAATTCCATGCAATATCATGCAAACACAAAAAACAATTACATTTCTCAAAAAAAAAGTTTAAAACAAAGAAGTTATTATAGTCATTCTTATAGATAATTTCACTTTGAAGGCTGGGTGCTAAGGTCAGTAATCATCTTCTTTAAAGACACAGCTCGCTCCACCCTGGTGGCAATTACTCTTGTTCTTACCAAATCTCTCCTGGACTCTGGTTGCAAAGGTTGTATTGATGTAACTTGACATTCTATCTCTGCACCTTGAACTTGGAGGAAGTCATTCCGTTGCCGAATCAGATCATCCAGACGACTTGAGGCAACTTGAGATAATTCAAGCACTTCTTCCTGACGCTTTTTAGCTACCGTGATCGATGCACGAAGCTTGGCCATTTCAGCTTCTAACTCTTGAAGGTGAGCTTGACCTTTAGTTGCTTCTTACTCTTTCTCCGCTGCCGCAGTCTTGTAAAGCTCAATGGAAGAGGTAGCCTCAGCAATGCTTGATTCCATCTCTCCAGATCGTATCGAGAAGGAAACTACAAAATTGTCCAGTACGACTCGCCGTTCTTCATATTTACGAGCTATGGCCTCACACTCTGTATCTACAAGTCTTTGTATATTTCTTCTGTTAGTTCTTAATAAGATCTGATAGGATCTTCAAGCTTATTCAAGATCTGCTCCAGGAAGTTGATCCTTTCAGTATCGTCGAGATCGCGTATGGCTTCAATTGCAAAAGAAGAAGTTCTCCTTACTAAATATTAAAGATGTTGCTTCTCTATAGCCATTGTACCAGAGTGATCAAGGAAGTGAAGAAGACACTCGTATAAGTTTCGACGATGCTACTGGTTATCGCTGATACACTAGATGTTGTCACTTCAACAGGAGCTCCTCCTTCGTCTGAGATTGAAAGAATAACATCTTGTGCACCAGAAGATCTTGGTACAGGCACCCCTAAGGAGCTTCCCTTCATGATATGAGTCCCTATGTCCAGGGTAGCCATAGTGGAGCTAAGGCTATAAGTAGTAGAAGTCAACGGGATTTTAGTGATCGTCTCCACAAAACCCGCTGCAATCCAAAAGCAAAATTATTATATGATACAGCATCAAAGGAACAATAGCGAATAAAGTCAAAATTTTACCTAAGCTCGATGGCATATATGGAATCTCCTGAGGTGTGGTATTTCGTTCTGTAACGAGCCTCACCATGGTATTCTCATATACGGCCGCTTGGCTGCTTCCAGCCTCCTAGCCTCCTGATACAAAACGGCTGCATCCAGCCCCCGACTCAGCTTGGCCTCCTGGGGCTACCACTTCTGCCCCTTCCGTCTCAAAAACTTGTTTAGCAGGGGTTTGAATCCCCTCCACATTAATGTCAAGGTTTTTTTTTACACCCAGCTTCTCCGATATCTTTAGTGAGGTCTTTATCATCCTCCTGGTCATCATCAGGGTTTTCATCACCCACAACATCTTCAAGACCTTCAGCAAGGCCATCATCATCACCTTTATCATCTGGGCTTTTGTCGCCCTCAACTTTGTCATCAGAATTCTCATCGCCCTACGGCTCATCGAGATTCTGATTATCATCTTTAGGGCTCTGATGGCCCTCATCTTCAACAGGATGCTTTTTACCCTCAACAGTGATCTGGTCATCCTTGGCCGTCAAGTTTTGATCTTTTTGGGTCTCCATTGGATCTTGGCTTACTTCAACTTTATCAAGATCAGAAGCAGCATCTATGGGATATTCTTCGATCAGCTCATCATCGAAATTACAGCCATTCAATGCTTCTATCATCTTTTCGTCTTCTCGAGAGAGTGCGGGAGAACTGTAGAAGGAGTTGGGACATCCAGAACAAAGTCTTTTGAGGTTAACGTTTCTCTAAGACCCGTGACCCTTGGAACATCATCAGGAGATTACGGCAACGTCACACCTGCTGTAGCAAGTGTAGACATAGGAATGGTGATCTTTATGACTACTGGTTCTGAGATAGGAACCGAAGGAGTGTCCGCTGTAGCAGCTGGAACTGGAGCACTGATTATTGGGGCCTCTGCAAATAGAAAATATATATATCAACACAAATGCCCAATGGGTTAACATCCCATAACTCTCGTTTGAACTGAAAGGGTAAGAGTATCACCTTTTGGAGATAGTGGATCCGGCAACGGCAGTGACGGTTCTGGTTGACCAGGAGACTGCCTAGGCACTGATGGAGTAGGCGACGTTACAGTTTCCTGCTGCACAACTTTGGTTGCCAACAATTTTTTCCTCGTTTTGCGCTTGAGCGGTATTGGAGGTGATCCTTCAGTTCCATAAGGTTTATCCTCCACATCTGGCCCTCTACAAGTCTCTTCAGTAGGAATTCTACTTTCTTTCGGGATTGGAGAAGGGGTTGCCCCCGTTCTCCCAGAGGAGAGTCCTACTTCCATTTGTCGCGTTTGAGATTTCGTCCTTGCCACGGGCTGTTCAATAATAACAACTGCTTCTTTCTTTTTCTTCCCCCGAGCCTTAGGGGGAGAAGGAAGTTCAGCTGGAGCAGATTGGGTTGATAAGTCCCTAGTTTTCTGTCTCTTGCTAGTCTCCTTTACATGAGATTTCTATTTCCCTTCTTAAATGCAGCACATCATACACTTCATCAGGGAAGCCGACAAGTGTAGCTTCTAGAGGCTCATCAGTGGAAACTTTTTCCTCAGCCTGTTTGACTTCCAGAGTAGTCTTGGCCCCTGCTCGCGACCTTCTGACACTAAAAAAACTATCAAACAAAGAGAAGCCTTCGAAAAAGGTATTCGAGGAAGTATACAAATTCGCGTATATATATAACATACGCGGACCCGCTTCAAAAGTAGCAGAGGGCATCGTGAATGTAGCCTTCGTGCCCCTCGCATTATAGTACCTCCATCCTCTAGCTCCATCGATCAAATATCCAAAAGCTTTCAGGTAGGTGGTTGTGTTTCCAACATGCATTTTGTAAGCCCCTGATTTTCAAAATTTTTTTAAACTAGTGTTAATTAATTATTAAATGTCATTATTGGTTTTAAAATAATTTAATATGATTTTAGGAATTTTCTAGAATTTTTAAATGAATTTTAAATGAGTTTTAAATGTTAAAATATTAATTTGCAATTTTCTAAAATATTTTAATTAACTTTTGCAATTAACTAGATTGTTTTAATATCATTCTGTAATTTTTAGAATTGTTTTTATGTCAGTATGCAATTGATTTAATTGTTATAATAGTATTTTGTAATTAATGAATTGTTTTTAATGGTGGAATGCAAATTTATATTTGTATTTAGTGACTTAGGGACCTAAACCTAAATTCCTAAACTCTAGGGTTTATTTGCAAAACCGCAGACACCCCACCCCACGATCGGTCGGCCACCTGGCCCGACGACCCGTCGCCTTTCCCGGCCGACCAACCGCCTTGACGACCTATAAAACCCCTCCTTCGACTCCCCAGACCGAGCCCTAACCCACCACGACCACCACGAACACCCCCGACCACCCTAGACGTTCGTCTCCGGCGAAAACCCTAGCCGAAGCCCTAGCTCCGGCGAACGCTCGTCCAGCCCCCACGACGAGTGCCACCACCCGCAACCACCGTCCTCTGACGCGCCTCGACGAGCTGAGGGCAGCGCCACCCGAGCGCCGCCTCGCCGACGTCTCCTCCGCCCGCCAGCATCCTCGAGATCCCCCTACGTCGACCGGACACGTGAGTAGCAGTGATTCAAACGTGTCGTGTGAGGCTCGTGTCCACATATGTTGTTCGCCGTGTCCTGACGAGCACGAATGTGGAACTGGACACGTGAGAATCGACTCGTGCGTGTCTAAATCGACCCAGACACGGTAAAACCCTGTGTCCTTAACTGTCAGGACACAGGACAGATTTTTTTTTTTTATTATTAACCTAACCTAAAACGAAATAAAACAAACTCAAACCTATTCCTAACAATCGGGCCAACTGGCCCACTGGCCAGCGCGCAGTAACTAAAACCCCTCCCCCCCCCCGCTCAGTTAGCCCGAGTTCGAGCCCCCCCTGCTGTTGTTTCTTTTCTTTTCTTTTCTTTTCCTTTTCTTTTTTTCTTTTTCTTTTTGTTTTTATATATAAATATATATATGTATACATATATTTGTATATATGTATATATGTATTATTATACATACTATATTTAGGTATATATAGTTGCTGTTTTTATATATATATATATATGAACATACTTCATTATTTTATGTATGTATATATATATATGTGTATTATGTATACATATATATTTATGTATATATATTTCCTTATGTATATATTATTATATATATACTATTATATATATATATATATATGTATACACTAATTTTGTATATATATATATATATATGTTATATAGATAAGTATTTTCTTATATGTATGTATATATACATATATTTGTATATATATATATATATATATATATATATATATATATATATAATATATAGTTGAGGATTTTCCTATATATATAAATATCCCTATATTTATATATATATATATTATTTCCTTTATGTATTTTACTTAGCTTAGTGTAAATTATTTATCTAAAATAATGTTCATACTTTTATAGTTACTATGTAAAACTTTACCTTATTAAAATATTAATATTTATTTTGTATTTCTACCACTTAGTATTTTCTGTATATTTAAATTACTGCAACCATTTGGTGTCCAAGCCTAGCATGGATATTTGGGCTCAAATATGTTTTCACACATTCAAGACCTGTACAAGTCATATTGGACTTGATTCATGGCCTTGGGTCCTGTATTTGAACTTTGGTTCAAATTATATACATGGACAAAATACGCAGATAATTAATTATTGTGTACGATGCTATTTTTGATTTTCTAAAAATACTTAAAGTACTGCTAAAATTATGGAAAAATAGTTTTTAGATACTATGTTAAGTTAGCTAATTTAGTATAATTTTTGTAGTATTTAATTTACTGTTTTGCCACTAGTTTGGCATATGAAACCAAAACTCATTTTCTGTATACTTAGGAAAACTGATTTTTATAAAATATTTGTACTGGTTAATAAATTCCAGAAAAATTATAATAAATTTCTATGATTAACAAGGATCACTTTAGTACTTTACCTTAAGAAAAACTAGACTTTTTGCCTATCTCTAAAATTGTTAGAACACAATGATCTTTTGATTTATTTATTGATTAATTACGACTTGTAGCTTTTTGTGTTATTTGGAGTTTTAGTCGTGTTGAACCCCATCCCTCACTAGTATAAAAGACCCTAGAAAGTTAGTTAACATAGTGTGTCGCCCCACATTGGTCTCCTATGCCAAGTCATCATTTTGGCTAGGTGCCCAGTCACAAGTCGTGTTTCACAAATTAGTGTCCTAGTGTCTTAGCTTAGTGTAAAACTAAGTTGTTGTATTTACTTCTACAGTGACGAGCTACCAGACATCCATAGCATTGTTATCGCAGCTTATTTTGTTTTGCTTTGCTAGAGGCAAGTACTTTCTACGAACTTTACATATTGTCACATAAATGAACTGCAAACCCCACCATGTTAAATGCTGATCCTTGGGGTAGCAAGTTAGAAACTCTACATGTTGTACTTCCAGTTACTACCATGCTTAGAACAGTCTTGATGTATCTCTCACATGATTAGAATATGGGTTATGGGGAAACTGACAGTAGAGTATGTGATCATACCCCCTCTTCAGTACCGAGCAAAGTTACATTTTATATGATACTGCGCCGTAGGCCTTACTCTCCAAGCTGTATTTGTACGTGTGTACATATATCGCCTTTACACTTGTACGTATGTACATTTTATTTACATTGTGCCTCAGTACATTGTACACCTATTGACCGATCACGTACCTGCTACCGTTTTAAACATTACATATACATCTGTCTTTATGACATATGTGTCCTTGCCATGATAGACTGTGTGATGCCATGCTTTCCAGTTATTCCTCTCATGTTCATTTTCATGTTTCATATGCTAGTTTGCTAGATTTAGTACTTGCTCCCGTCCTGACAGGTAATGTTGTAGGTATACTTACTGAGGAGGAGTTGCTCTGTGATTCGTATTATGGAGTCACTGCCGAGGACCCGGTTTTGCCATACGAGGATGTTCCCGCGGGGAGACTCGTCTAGTTTGCTTAGCTGCTTGGGATACTTAGTGTAGTCATGTATTAGACTATATCATTTTGTAACTGGACATGTATCCAGTTTTACATTTTAGTTTACTTGTACTTGGATATTTTACTATATATGACGACTTTTGTGTTTGGAGCATTTATGATTCTTCTTCACTTATAGAACTGTTGGTACATTTAGTCTTGTCTTGTTATCTCTAGAACAGCTTACTGCGCTTTATCTTAAGCGTAGGCTGGACATGGCTCGGCCCGGCCCAACAATTTGGGTGACGGGTCGTGACATGTTTTTTTGGCAGCCCATGCAGGTCCTGACTAAACTGTTTGGTTACGTTATTGTACCAAGCATGCCTGCAATTAGGAACTTAAGGTAATTAGACAACATTAGGAAAGACGCTTAGAACACTTAGAGGAATGCTAGGATTGCAACATAGGAAATACATCACATGTTTGCTATTATAATTAGATTTTCTTGCATATGATTGCTTACTTTAGACAAGTCCTTATAAGTCTTTTTATGTGTAATTTAGATGGTGCTTACTCGCTCGTCCCAGTATGTTACCCCCGAGAATGGGGCCCTTCATATCCAGTCAGCTGACCGGTTGACTGATAGACCTCCACCTACCATATTCCCCCACTCCACAGATCCACAGACCCAGATACCACCTTCCACATCCCAGGCCCGGCAGGACCCGATACTTCCACCACCCCCTATCACTATACCCACCCAGGCTTCCGTCACACTCGACGGGACCCAGCTGCTCACACTGATCCAGGGGTTCCTAACAACCCATCAAGAGCAGACTACCCTACTCCGCCAGAGCATAGAGCGTTCTGAGGGACGTCCCGTGGTCCCACAACCTGTAGAGCCACGGCAGAGAGCGGGGACGGTCAAGGACTTCATGGGTCTGAATCCCAAGGAGTTCTCAGGGACTGAGGGCATAGTAGTAGCTGATGACTGGCTAGATTCTGTAGAGAGGAAGCTTCTGGGAGTTAGGATGCCGGATGACCTTCAGGTCGAGGCAGTAGGATTTCTGCTGATAGACTTAGCCGGAGTCTGGTTCAGGAATGAGCCATTGTTCGCGAGAGGTAGAGCCACCTGGGACCAGTTCAAGACCCAGTTCAAGAAGAAATTCTTCTCGACCACTGCTAGAGTAGCCATGGGGCTACGATTCCAGAACATCCAGCAGGGGAACCGTTCTGTTGATGACTATGCGGGAGAGTTTAGTCGCTTGAGCCGTTTTGCTCCTAGTCTGGTTGCTGATCCAGAGGAGATGACCCGTAGGTTTTGCCATGGTCTAGTTCCAGACATTGGCATCCTTATAGTGGCGAACGGTACGACTGACTATTACTAGAGCCTAGAGTTAGCCCGGAGCATTGAGGAGCGTCTTCTGTCTAGCAAGAGGCCGGCTTCTGTACACCATGAGGGACCGTCCAAACGTCAGGCTTTCCAGCAGAGAGCACCGACGCCACCCCAGCAGACTTACCGTCCCCCTACACCACATCATCAGACCCCGCCAGTTAGAGCCCCGGGACCCCGATATCAGCAGCAGCAGCAGCAGAAGGGAGCTATATGTTCTTTCTGCGGAAGACCAGGGCATGAATTCGTCGTCTGCAGGAAGAGGTTAGGGCAGTGTTTAGCTTGTGGGTCTGCCATCCATCAGATTCGGGACTGCCCAGTAGCCAAGGGACCCCAGGGGAAGACTTATAGCCTAGTCCTTGAGCCGGAGCCGGAACAGGTTTCGGGAGGTTAGTTTTGATCGTAGCCTTAGTCATTTTGTTGTGTTGCTTGCTATGCTAGAATATTGTAGGGTCTTCAATCCTTGTGAATTTCGAGGACGAAATTTTTCAAGGAGGGAAGACTTGTAAGCCCCTGATTTTCAAAATTTTTTTAAACTAGTGTTAATTAATTATTAAATGTCATTATTGGTTTTAAAATAATTTAATATGATTTTAGGAATTTTCTAGAATTTTTAAATGAATTTTAAATGAGTTTTAAATGTTAAAATATCAATTTACAATTTTCTAAAATATTTTAATTAACTTTTGCAATTAACTAGATTGTTTTAATATTATTCTGTAATTTTTAGAATTGTTTTTATGTCAGTATGCAATTTATTTAATTGTTATAATACTATTTTGTAATTAATGAATTGTTTTTAATGGTGGAATGCAAATTTATATTTGCATTTAGTGACTTAGGGACCTGAACCTAAATTCCTAAACTCTAGGGTTTATTTGCAAAACTGCAGACACCCCCCCCCCCCACGATCGGTCGGCCACCTGGCCCGACGACCCGCCGCCTTTCCCGGCCGACCAACCGCCTTGACGACCTATAAAACCCCCCTTCGACTCCCCAGACCGAGCCCTAACCCACCACGACCACCACGAACACCCCCGACCACCCTAGACGTTCGTCTCCGGCGAAAACCCTAGCCGAAGCCCTAGCTCCGGCGAACGCTCGTCCAGCCCCCACGACGAGCGCCACCACCCGCAACCACCGTCCTCCGACGCGCCTCGACGAGCTGAGGGCAGCGCCACCCGAGCGCCGCCTCGCCGACGTCTCCTCCGCCCGCCAGCATCCTCGAGATCCCCCTACGTCGACCGGACACGTGAGTAGCAGTGATTCAAACGTGTCGTGTGAGGCTCGTGTCCACATATGTTGTTCGTCGTGTCCTGACGAGCACGAATGTGAAACTGGACACGTGAGAATCGACTCGTGCGTGTCTAAATCGACCCAGACACGTTAAAACCCTGTGTCCTTAACTGTCAGGACACAGGACAGATTTTATATATTTTTTTATTATTACCTAACCTAAAACGAAATAAAACAAACCCAAACCTATTCCTAACGATCGGGCCAACTGGCCCACTGGCCAGCGCGCAGTAACTAAAACCCCTCCCCCCCCCCCCCCCCGCTCGGTTAGCCCGAGTTCGAGCCTCCCCCCCTGCTGCTGTTTCTTTTCTTTTCTTTTCCTTTCTTTTTTCTTTTTCTTTTTCTTTTTATATATAAATATATATATGTATACATATATTTGTATATATGTATATATGTATTATTATACATATTATATTTAGGTATATATAGTTGCTGTTTTTATATATATATATATGAACATACTTCATTATTTTATGTATGTATATATATATGTGCATTACGTATACATATATATTTATGTATATATATTTCCTTATGTATATATATTATTATATATATACTATTATATATATATATGTATACATTAATTTTTTATATATATATATATGTTATATAGATAAGTATTTTCTTATATGTATGTATATATACATATATTTGTATATATATATATATAATATATATAGTTGAGCATTTTCCTATATATATAAATATCCCTATATTTATATATATATATATATATATATATATATATATATATATATATATATATATATATATATATATATATATATATATTATTTCCTATATGTATTTTACTTAGCTTAGTGTAAATTATTTATCTAAAACAATGTTCATACTTTTATAGTTACTATGTAAAACTTTACCTTATTAAAATATTAATATTTATTTTGCATTTCTACCACTTAGTATTTTCTGTATATTTAAATTTCTGCAACCATTTGGTGTCCAAGCCTAGCATGGGTATTTGGGCTCAAATGTGTTTTCACACATTCAAGACCTGTACAAGTCATATTTGACTTGATTCATGGCCTTGGGTCCTGTATTTGAACTTTGGTTCAAATTATATACATGGACAAAATACGCAGATAATTAATTATTGTGTGCAATGCTGTTTTTGATTTTCTAAAAATACTTAAAGTACTGCTAAAATTATGGAAAAATAGTTTTTAGATACTATGTTAAGTTAGCTAATTTAGTATAATTTTTGTAGTATTTAATTTACTGTTTTGCCACTAGTTTGGCATATGAAACCAAAACTCATTTTCTGTATACTTAGGAAAACTGATTTTTATAAAATATTTGTACTGGTTAATAAATTCCAGAAAAATTATAATAAATTTCTATGATTAACAAGGATCACTTTAGTACTTTACTTTAAGAAAAACTAGACTTTTTGCCTATCTCTAAAATTGTTAGAACACAATGATCTTTTGATTTATTTATTGATTAATTACGACTTGTAGCTTTTTGTGTTATTTGGAGTTTTAGTCGTGTTGAACCCCATCCCTCACTAGTATAAAAGACCCTAGAAAGTTAGTTAACATAGTGTGTCGCCCCACATTGTTCTCCTATGCCAAGTCATCATTTTGGCTAGGTGCCCAGTCACAAGTCGTGTTTTACAAATTAGTGTCCTAGTGTCTTAGCTTAGTGTAAAACTAAGTTGTTGTATTTACTTCTACAGTGACGAGCTACCAGACATCCATAGCATTGTTATCGCAGCTTATTTTGTTTTGCTTTGCTAGAGGCAAGTACTTTCTACGAACTTTACATATTGTCACATAAATGAACTGCAAATCCCACCATGTTAAATGCTGATCCTTGGGGTAGCAAGTTAGAAACTCTACATGTTGTACTTCCAGTTACTACCATGCTTAGAACAGTCTTGATGTATCTCTCACATGATTAGAATATGGGTTATGGGGAAACTGATAGTAGAGTACGTGATCATACCCCCTCTTCAGTACCGAGCAAAGTTATATTTTATATGATACTGCGCCGTAGGCCTTACTCTCCAAGCTGTGTTTGTACGTGTGTACATATATCGCCTTTACACTTGTACGTATGTATATTTTATTTACATTGTGCTTCAGTACATTGTACACCTATTGACCGATCACGTACCTGCTACCGTTTTAAACATTACATATACATCTGTCTTTATGACATATGTGTCCTTGCCATGATAGACTGTGTGATGCCATGCTTTCCAGTTATTACTCTCATGTTTATTTCCATGTTTCATATGCTAGTTTGCTAGATTTAGTACTTGCTTCCGTCCTGACAGGATAACGTTGTAGGTATACTTACTGAGGAGGAGTTGCTCTGTGATTCGTATTATGGAGTCACTGCCGAGGACCCGGTTTTGCCATACGAGGATGTTCCCGCGGGAAGACTCGTCTAGTTTGCTTAGCTGCTTGGGATACTTAGTATAGTCATGTATTAGACTATATCATTTTGTAACTGGACATGTATCCAGTTTTACATTTCAGTTTACTTGTACTTGGATATTTACTATATACGACGACTTTTGTGTTTGGAGCATTTATGATTCTTCTTCACTTATAGAACTGTTGGTACATTTAGTCTTGTCTTGTTATCTCTAGAACAGCTTACTGCGCTTTATCTTAAGCGTAGGCTGGACATGGCTCGGCCCGGCCCAACAATTTGGGTGACGGGTCGTGACACATTTGATCGTAGCCGAATTGGCGAGCAAATCGGCTAGGCAGATATGGCTCCAGAAAACACTTACCCTCGAATCGATATACTAGATAAGAAGGTATGATCATCTTCAACCACGTGAAAGCAGCTGGAGGTGGACGAGTAGCCATAGGCTCTAAGTCCATAAGCAGAGGCGAAAGATTCTCATATCCAGGAGGAGGAGCAATGCTGAAAAATCTCCACTCGAAACCCATATTCAGTGCCTTTCTGCAATCAGTAAGGGTGTTCACTTTTCATCGAGACGTGGCTTAACGTCGGATGAAATCTCTTCCTGCAGCAGCTAGAGCTAGATCCATTAGGGTGGGGTGGTACATCAGTAACGAGACGAATAAATAAGTATACGGCATCTCAGTGCGATGAAACTCATCTCAAGTCCCGGGCTTATCCATCATGGTATCTGTGAATGAAAGAAGACCCGCATTCAGCCGGCAAGTTTGTCACGACCCGCACCCGCTTTACAGGATACGAGAGCGTGAGCAAGCCAGCTATATATCAAGTGGACACCAGCCCGACTCAAGTACATCTAAGCTGTCAAGATCATGGTGTCATGGCTAATATGGTAATCTACAGTGTATCTCAATCTACAAGAATATATAAGACAAGAATGAACAAGTATGGGTCGTGGTCTGCAGCCCACTAGCATATATGTCCGATTAGACTCCAAGAATAATATGAGTCTATAAACCTAAGCTGATAAGCAGGATA
The DNA here is from genome assembly GCA_029216955.1 of Iris pallida. Classification (NCBI taxonomy): domain Eukaryota; kingdom Viridiplantae; phylum Streptophyta; class Magnoliopsida; order Asparagales; family Iridaceae; genus Iris; species Iris pallida. The sequence continues at coordinate 1,223,124 of JANAVB010002394.1, read as the reverse complement.
TATCATAAAAGTATTAAAAAGATAGTAAATCAATAATACTAACAAAATACCTGAATTATGCGATTGAAGTCAACTGCCACATGCTCAGCTAACTAACTCCGTGCAATCAGCTACCTGTAGAGATCATCAGGTCCTCAGAGGACTAGCAAGATACTTAAAACATGCCTACTAATATGACAGTAAATAACATGTATGGAGGATAAGAATACTGCAAGAAGAATATCTTAGGATGTCCGAACTAAATCGACACAAATCGGATCTCCTACAAGTCAATAATATAATTAATAAATAATTTAAAATGTCTTTAGAGGTTAAGTCATAACTTGGCTTGGTTTTCCTAGTTAGGACACACTTATGGTTGGGTCTTCCTTAGCGTGGCTAATACACTAGTCAAGGCACGCCACTGCACTATCCGTGCCATAATTCCAGTCGTCTGGTACTTCAAAACTCAACCATGGCTAAAGTCATCTACCGTAATCATTAACTAAATAATTATTTATAAAAATCTATAAATCACCATTTAAATCAAATAAAAAAAAATATTAAAATTTTTTTTGAAAGGAGAGCTACAAATCTACCCACCTTAAAAATAATTTCGTCCTCGAAATTCTAATTCATGACTATCCCTTAAAATTTAAAGTCTAATATTACCTTAATCTCCTCAAATTTAATCTCTCAAAATATTTTACAACCTTCTTTAGTCATTTTATCACTCCGAGTACTTGAGGACTTCTACCCACCTTTGGTCACACTACACCTCAAAACACGATCACTAAAGTCTTATGATCTTCTAACTAGTTGCTAACAATTCTACCGGCAGATATCTAGGCATATGATAACTATAATCCTTCATATCTATAAACAACCAAAACTCAATAATCATACAATATTATAGTATAATTTAAGAGTTTCTGATGAATTCTAGACAGCAGATCATTCGTCACCCCGGAATAGGAAGGGACGAAAATAAATGGTCCGGGAGGGCAAGGAAGAATAATCGAGAACGAATACGTGGTTTCAATGGCGGTAGAGAAATTTCTAAAAGAATTTTCAAGGCAGAGTAGATTGAGATTCCTAAGGGTTTAGTCATAGTCACAGGCTTGTATCAGTACAGTTACGTAACCGATACGATATGCTATGACCTGCATGAGCTACCACAAAAACTTATCACGACCCACACCCGCTTTTCGGGACACGAAAGCGTGAGCAAGCCAGCTACGAATCAAGCGGACTCCAGCCCGACTCGAGTACGTATAAGCTGTCAAGATCATGGTATCATGGCTAATATGGTAATCTACAGTGTATCTCAATCCACAAGAATATTTAAGACAAGAATGAACAAGTATGGGTCGTGGTCTGCAGCCCACTAGCATATATGTCCGATTAGACTCCAAGAATAATATGAGTCTATAAAGCTAAGCTGATAAGCAGGATATATCATAAAAGTACGAGAAAGATAGTAAATCAATAATACTAACTAAATACTTGAATCATGCGATTGAAATCAACTACCACATGCTTAGCTAACTAACTCCGTGCAATCAGCTACCTGAAGAGATCATCATGTCCTCAGAGGACTAGCAAGATACGTAAAATATGCCTACTAATATGACAGTAAATAACATGTATGGAGGATAAGAACACTGCAAGAAGAACATCTAAGGACGACGAGTCGTATGTAAATGTAATACTAGACTTGGCTAAATATCAATCAGAACTCCTATAGCTTGTAGTGCAATGCAAGATACTCCAAATCTATAGTGTTTCAATTGACGTACAAGGCAGGATACTCTCAGTCGAGATTAGCCAATTCTAGTATCGATCTCCTCTCCCAAAGGATACAAGGTCAAGCAGACTCCTATAAATCGTAGTACAATGTAAGATACTCCCAATTCATAATGTCGCAAATCAAGTCAATCAATCAATTAATATATGCTATAGGTCGTAGTACAATGTAAGATACTCCCAATCTATAGTATATCTCAAGTCAAGTCAATCAAGCAATATCAAGATAAAAGAATCGGCTATAGGTCGTAGTACAATGTAAGATACTCCCAATCTATAGTATATCTCAACTGTAGTATAATACAAGATACTTCCAGTCAAGAATGGTCAAATCAAGGACAGATATAGAAACTGACAACTCAATCACGAGACAAGGTAACATTAAAAGACCAATAATCAAGCAATGTCGAATATCCTATACGTGCACTTAAATCTAGAAACAAGTAAAAAATAGTCGATGACAAACCAATCACAATATGGGAAATAGGTAACCATATGAAAGAAGTACAACGGAAAGAAAACAATATAAATACTACATATGTTCGGCAAGGTATACTTGCCTGAGGGTTCTACGGAGAACCAACAATATATCGCAATCAACAAGTCAGAAAGTCCAAGTCTCACAACTGTCTCCAAAAGCTGTAATAGATGTTACCAACATTTCCAGATTAGTCAAATTAGCTAGGATAGCCTATCCTTAAGTCCAATTCTGGACACAGGAGCAAAACGGTGGTCAAAATGGTGTCCGCCGTTAGACCCACTTTACACCGAAAAGCATGTCAGAGTCAATGGTCTCTAAAGTCATCAAACTACGTGTCTACAGATTTGTTTTGATGATACGAACCCTACGGTATGTTCAGTTTTGGATTCCGGCAGGCCGTGCACAAAATCGCCCGTTGAATCGGATTGTGTGGCCTGCGAAACGTCGATCCAATCAACTGTCTCAGAATCGGACCAAACTTGGCATACATTACCATAAAAATGATACGGTCCTGTTTGCGTAAGTTTCATCTCGATCTGACAAACGTGCACAAAGTAATTGGAAATTTTGCATAGAGGCCGATACGAGAGTTTTCGATGGATACGCATCAAATTGGTCGCGCACACGCAACCAATTTGAATTCCGTCAAATTCCATACGTCTGCTAAGTCGATATGCACCTTTTGATGCTTTCGGTTTGCGACCATATCGCTCGGATTGGCGGGACACACGTCGTATAGAAGGTTTTATTAAAAAATCACAGTTTTGAAAACGGGTTTTTGCCAATATTTAGGATCCGATTTCTTGGCATGTAGTCGATGAAATCAATTTCTGTAAAAAGGGTTATGTAGCCCTATATGTTGTCTATGACTGTTCTAAATGGATTTTCAAAAACTCTTAATATTTGGTTCAAGATTTGCCTTCCAAGTTGGGTACTGGACTGCCTATAAACTGCTCTTTAAGCAATTGTTTCTTCCAATTTTATTTCGATTTTTCTGGGTCGATTCTTTCCTAAAATTTAATCTATCTACTGGGAGTTGAAAAGGGTCTGGTAGGCTTTAAGTAGGAAATTCTAGATCAAAAATTGCTTGGAAATATTGGAAGATATTAGAGGATGTACAGGGTTACATGGAAGTGGCTAAAACAGAGCAATGCTCTGTTCGTGGGTTGGCTACCTCTGTGCGGGGCTGCCCGACGATGCTCCGACAACTCTCACTAAGGCACATGTGGATGGGAGGGCGCACAAGGATGGCAGGAATCCTCCAGGTAGGTCAGAAGGCGATCGTGAACGAGAAGTGGGTGTTTTGGAGTTGTAGCAAATAGGGTTCACGAAGTTTTTCGAGTATATATACTCAGTTTTATTTCCTATCCAATTTAATTCGAAGTTTAGATTGGATTTGGCACGATCTTGTGGAGATTAGAATTGCGAAGCAGTAGGAAAGATTTGGATGAATTTTGACAAAGATTTGAATCAAAATTTTCAAACAGAACAACAGAGCCCAGTCGGGTTCTCTGCGCTCGGGCTGGGAGCGGGGTTCTCTGTGCTCCGGCTGGGAGTGCACTGTTCCCCCCTGTGGGGAACAGTAGCAGCTGCCTATTTCTTTTCTCTTTTTTTAATCTATTTTAATCTTTTTTTCATATCTATTTATAAATATATATATATATATATATATATATTTTATATATATATATATATATATATATATATATATATATATATATATATATATATTTTATATATATATAAATATATATATATATATATATAAAAATATATATATATATAAATATATATATATATATAAAATATATATATATATAAAATATATATATATATATATATATATATATATATATATATATATATATATATATATATATATATATATATATATATATATACACCTATAAATCTCCAAAAATTCAAAATCAAAACTTAATGTTATCTATCTATATATACATAATGTATTTAAATATATGTACATATACGTAAATACAATTGACAATAAAAGGACAACCAATAATAATATCTAATAGTAATAAATATATTTATTTAACCACCACAAAATAATAAAATAATAATAAAATAATTAAATGGTGGTTTCGTGAATTCATACTACTCACCTTTATCCGGATCCAGAAAATTTTACAAATATTGTAAAATAATATTTAATAATAAAAATACCAATTTTTGTACAAATATTCAAATAATTAAAAATGTACATCAATACCTAAAATAATTTAGGGAATATTTGTATACACATAAAATATGCCTACATGGTCGTCTCTTGTCTCATCATAAGATTACATGGGCTCGGTTTCGGTTCGGGTCTAGTCCGAGCTAAATCGACACAAACCGGGTCTCCTACAAGTCAATAATATAATTAATAAATAATTTAAAATGTCTTTAGAGGTTAAGTTGTAACTTGGCCTGGTTTTTCTAGTTAGGACACACTTATGGCTGGGTCTTCCTTAGCATGGCTAATACACTAGTCAAGGTACGCCACTGCACTATCCGTGCCATGATTTTTAGTCGTCTGGTACTTTAAAACTCAACCATGGCTAAAGTCATCTACCGTAATAATTAACTAAATAATTATTTATAAAAAATCTAAAAATCACCATTTAAATCAAATAAATAATAAAAAAATATTTCAAAAATTTTCGGGAAGGGGAGCTACAAAGTTATCGCGGAAAGAATGTCCATCTTGTATCCAAATACTAAACGCACAGTGGCGAATAGTACACCTCAGTGGATTCGGTCAACGCACTGGCTCCAGGAACCATGAACCATCGTAGCCAAAGAGATAGGAAGCCTGCCAGGGTAGCTTCTCAAGACATCTTTCTACCACCCTGCCTTATATAAGTCTCGATGGGAGTGCCAGCGGCAAAATCACGCCAATCTTCCAACAGCTCATTGTCGACATGTCTCGACTCTTCTATCAATTTCTTGATGGTACTGCGGTCAAGTGGTTTAAAAAAGCGGGGTTCACAATCTAAGTGTTCTTGCACCTTAGGTTCCTGGATGTGGCCCAAGAATATATACACTAGCCATTTAGACAGGTAGCATGTCCCCATTGCTTTGCTCTTATACAACATAGTACAGATCATGAAATGACATAATAATTCTTCAAAAACTGCCACAATTTGCGAATTCTCTTTGGCTAAGGCATCCAGTTCTTCATTTGTTGGCACGTATTCTTCGTAGGGGTCCTCACCCATTGGCAGATGATAAATATATTGCATCTCATGAAGGGCGAGGCCTATCTCTCCACGAGGGGTCATGAAAGTACCAGTCGAATTGTTGTACCTCTCTACCAAGTCTAAAAACATATTTGAGTTGGTACGAATGCCACAAGAAGTAGTCAAAAAGGGTTCATAAAGCTACAATTCAAGCAACTTGCCCTTAAAGTTGTTCAAGGCCCATACTGAAAGTCGGTTCCAGCATTTGATTTCGGGATTCATCAAACCCATCAGCCGCATATTCGGATTCAGATACTTTCCTCCAGCTTTAGCAAATATGTTCACAAAGAAATGTATTCTGACTGGAATCATCAGAGACGAATCCTCAGCTGGCACACAACTCAGCCTTAGGCCTCTCAAGTGGGTGCTATGCCTCTCTGATGAAATGAAGAAAATATCCCTCCTTTGAGGCCCTACTCTGTGAGATATCCTTTATCATGACCCGCACCCGCTTTTCGGGATACGAGTGTGTGTCCAAGCCAGCCTATGCCACAGTGTCGACGGTAGAACGCTATCAAGCCATAATGCTCAAATCATAAATAATGCTCATTCATAATAATGAAATTAAATTACAATATCCAAAGATTTATATTTGATACATGGTACAATGTCTCACAATTTATAAAGAATAACTGAATAAATACTCAACTATCTAACTAGTCTCTAGGTTTGGCCTAAGTACACCTGCCACCCCAATGCTACGCGTAGTCGCGGCTAATCTCAAAATGTTGGTTCCCAGTCTGGAATGGAACGAGTACAATTCATTGAATGCAGTTCCAATATATGATAACGACTATAAAATAGAGGTTAGCCATAAAATAAATGATTTGAAAATAAGTAGAAAAAGACATTAAAAAGTCAACAGGAAAATTAACTGTAAACGAAATAAAACCAAAGAAAATACTTTCTATGTGATGAAGTACCTTTTGATATGTGATCGGTCTAGTGATAGTTACACCACAATGCCTACGATGTATAAACAATGCATACGATGTCTACTTTGCAATAAAATAAACAATATCTACGATGTCTACTTTGTAAGAATTAAACAATGTCTACGATATCTACTTTGCAAAAAATAAACAATGTCTACGATGTCTACAATGTATAAGGTCAGATCACACATCTTTGGTACTTCCCCTTCCCGACTCTACAGGTAAGAAATACGACAAAATATTAAAAAGACAAGAATCAAATATAAAATAACCAACAATGCAATACAGTAATAATCAATATCGAAAACAAACAACAAATGTACTCACCTGGGGTCCTTTGCTAGTGAAACCGATAATAACAACCACTCAGTGCCACAAAAAAGTCCAACTTTGCAACAGTCTCTGGGGCTAAAAATTATATTACCAATGTGTTCAGAATAGTTAAATTAGCTAGGATAGCCTACCCTTAAGTCTAATTCTGCATACAATGACAAAACGGTAATTTTGGGCCAAAACGATATCCGCCGTTAGACTCGCTTTGTACCGAAAAGCATGTCAGTATCTACGGTCTCTAAAGTCATCAAACTATATATCTACGGGTCCAGTTTGATGAGACGAACCAAACCGTATGTCCAAAGTTGGAATCCGACGGGACGTGCACAAATTCGTCTGTTGGATCGGGTCGTGGGCCCGCCAAAAGGGCATTCCGGTCGACCTTCTCAGAATCGGACCAAACTTGGCAAGCAGGACCAAAAAGTGATATGGTCCTGCTGGCGCAAGTTTTATCTCGAGGTGACGAACGTGCCAAAGTTTTGGGCTAGTTTACAAAGGGGCCGATACAGGGTATCTCGACGGATACGCCTCGATTTCGTCGCATATGCACAACGAAATTGAGTTTCGTCGAATCCCACACATCGACAATATCCATACGCGTCTTTCGATGCTCATGGGTTATGACTACATTGCCCGGTTTGTCGGGGCGCACGTCGTATCGGTAACTTTTCTAAAAGTTTACTGTTTTGAAGATGGGTTTTTCCTAATTTTGGGAATCGATTATCCTGACGCACAGTTGCTGAATTTAGGATCTATAAAAGGGGTTGTGAAGCCCTATATGTTATTGTCACGACCCGTACCCATTTTTTTTAAACGGATACGAGATGTGTCCAAGCCAGCCTACATCGCAGTGTCGACGGTAGAACGCTGTCACGGCCATGAAGATCAAAATCACAAATAATGCTCATTCACATAATTAATTTAACTTAAAATATTCATAAGTTTTATATTTGCAAAAAAATATAAACCTGTACAAATATTGAATGACTATAACTTGACTATCTAACTAGTCTCTAGGCTTTTGTCTGCAAGTGCCCCTGTATCTTCCATGCTAAGTGAATCCACGGCTAACCTGAAAAATATTGGTTTCCAGTCAGGAATAGAATGAGTACAATTCACTGAATGCAATTTTAATATATAAAAATGACTATACTATAGATATTAGCCTTTAGACATATGATTCATAAAATAAAACAAAAGACAAATAAAACTAAATAAGGAAAATAGTAAATAAATACAAAGACAACACTCACCGGCTGACGGAAGTACCTTTGATATGTGATCTGTCTCAGAACAATTATGCGACACTGTCTACACTGTCTAAAGTTACACTGTCTATACTGTCTAAAGTTATAATGTCTACACTGTCTAAGGTTATACTGTCTACATTATATAAAGTTACACTGTCTACATTGAATAATACAATAAAAAAATCACTGTTTACACTGTCTACTTTACAATAATAAATCACTGTCTACACTGTCTACTTTGCAATAATAAATAACTGTCTACACTGTCTACTTTGCAATAATAAATCACTATCTATACTGTCTACACTGTCCAAGGTCAGATCACACATCGTTGGTGCTTCAACCTCCCGACACGACAAGGAACAAAATCAACATAAAATTGAAATCACATATCTATTGACTAAACACTGATACATAGTAAAGATCATACTGAAAACAAACAATAAACTGTACTCGCCTGTGGTCCTTTGCTGGTGAAACCGACAATCCGAACTACTCGGTATGCCATAATAGTCAAAACTCGTTCAACAATCCCCGGATGCTGAAATAGATAATACCAATGATCTCAGAATAGTCAAATTAGCTAAGATTGCCTGTCCATAAGTCCAATTCTGGACACAGAGGCAAAATGGTAATTTTGGGTCAAAATGGTGTCCGTCGTTGGATCTACTTTACACCGAAAAGCGTGCCAGAGTCAACGATCTCTAAAGTCGTCAAACTACATGTCTACGGATCCAATTTTCCGATACGAACCCAACCGTATGTCCAGAGTTGGATTCCGGTAGGTCGTGCACGAAATTGTCCGTTGAGTTGGACTGCGGGGCCCACAAAACGGCGATCCAATCAACTGTCTCATAATTGGACCAAACTTGGCATACAGGACCAGAAAAATGATACGGTCCTATTGGCAGAATTTTTATCTCCATCTGACGTGCGTGTACAAAGTAATTAGAAAACTTGCACAGAGGACGATACAGGAAATTTTGACGGATAAGGATCAAATTCGTCGCGCACACGCGACCAATTTGAATTCCGTCAAAGCCCACACGACCACGAAGCCGTTACGCAACTTTCGATGTTTTCGGTTCGTGACCACGTCGCCCGGATTGGCGGAACGCACGTCGTATCGAGAGATTTTTCTAGATTTTTAATATTTTAAAACGGATTTTTGAAATCTTTGGGGACTGTTTATTCGGCACACATTGCACGAATACAGCAACGGAAAGAATGGTTTCTAAAGTCCTATATATTGTCTATAAGTGTCTTCAAATAGAATTTTGAAATCGTACCTAGATTGGGAGAAAACGGACCGCGAACTAGAGTAGTCGGACTAGTTTTCTGTCCTATTTTCAACATATTTTCGGTAATTTTTAACTCGATTTCTCTTGAGTTTCGGGTCGCTAGAAATTTAAATATTTAGCAGGAATTTAAGAGGGTTATATCCAAAGCGTACCAGAGCAATTGGTTCGGAAATTCGTCGAATGATGGTGGAGAAAACGCAACGCAAAGTTGCACCTTCTGCCCACTGCAGCTGTTATGGTTGTTCGGTTTCGCACGGCCGGCAGCACTGGCCGGCCGGCGATGGCTCACGGCGGCGCACAGGACGATGCGCATGGTCGAGGGGTGGCGCGCAGGCGTGGGTGTGGCGTTGAGGAGTTAAGGTTTCGTTTAGAGATTTGTCGAGCATATATATACGGTCTCTCTCTCTCTCGGCTGTGTACTCGGTTTTGTGGGGGATAAGCTCTCGGCCTGGGGAGTTTAACATGTGGGTTGGGGCCTGCTCGGCCTAGAACTTAAGCGTGGGTTGGGCTTGGTCCATAGCAGCTGACGGTCCACAGTGTGATTCCTTTTTCCTTTTTTTTTCTTTTTTTTTCTTTTCTTATTATTATGCGTACATATGTATATCCATCTATTTATACATATATATCTATATATATATAAACACATATATTTACCCTTATATTTATCTATATATACACACATATATAATATACTCGTATATACACATTTATATGTATATACTTACATAATACTATATATACACATATATATATTTAGATGTGTATAATTTTATATACATACACGTATACACTTATATATATCTATTTGTACAATTATATGCACAAATACACCTTTATATATATATATTTGTGTACACGTACACATACACATATAATATATATATATTTTTATATATACATACTCTCGTGTATAACATTTATATATTTATATATATACATACATATATATATAATAAAAAAATACATATATATATATATATATATATATATATATATATATATATATATATATATATAATATATATATATATATTCACATATTTATCTATTTGACGATCTGCATAAAATCCGAATACGCCAATACTTTTTTTTGCCAACTATTGTAGGGCCTTCCTACCTAAGCATGCACACTTATACTATAATATTTTATTTGACCAAATGATATAGTCAATAATAAAATAATATTATATTATATTATCCATTCAAATAAAGTAAATAATAAGAAAATATATTCTCAAAATTTCTGGAAGAGGGGTTACAAATCTACGCACCTTAAAATAATTTCGTCCTCGAAATTCTAATTCATAACTATTCCTTAAATTAAAAAAAATAGATCTACTATTACCTTAATCTCCTTAAATTTAATTCCTCAAAAAATAGTTTATATCCTTCTCCTTGGCCATTTTGGCAACCACGAAAATCTCGAGGACTTCTACCCACCTTTGGTCACACTACTTTCCCAAAGCTATATCACTAAAATTTTAAAATCATCCAACTACTTGCTAAAATTGCTACCAAAGGATATCTACTGCTTATGGCCACTATAATCCTCTCCTATCTATCAAACCACCCAAAATCTAACATGCAACAAATTTACCCAAGTAGCTAAGAATTATTGCTAAATTCCAATAAGCGTGGCCATTCGTCACTCTGAAATAGGAAGGACAGGAAGCTAAGGAAGAATAATCGAGAGCATTTATGAAGTTTCAAGAGCGGTAGAGGGTATCTAATATTGTAGCTAGAAGGAAATTCATGAACCATTAACTTAATTGCTAGAGTGGGCTACTCTAGCCTAGTCACTTCAAACGAAGAACCCTTCGTCTCTTAGAGTGGCTTGCAACCCGTGCAATACAAAAGTTTCGTTCTCGTAATTAATCTAACATGGTTCCATAATAGAACGAAAATTGGAGAAATCAAGATTGAGATTCTTTTCCGTGGTTATTTAAACACACCAGCAAGGGATATAAATGTAATACAAAATCGTATCGTGACTTCCAGGTAGATGGAATAGGGGTTACGGTTGACTTCATATTCCAAGAGGGGGTGACTACATAATAGGTATAGGGCCTATTTCAAATAGTTCGGTTGTATAGTCCAATTTTGGTGGTATGCTTGAATGGGTATTACTGGGTCTTAATGGGTTCTCCGATTTGACACCAATCGTTAGTTGGATGAATCTTGGATTTCAATCTATATGGATTGGACAAGATCCCTATGATAAAACTATTTCTACTAGGTTAGAGTAACCTAGAATAGGATTCCACCACGTGGTTGAGCTAGATGGCAGTCGGATTGGTTAATATGCTTTGTAGGCCTTGAAGATGCACTTTTCGTGACTTTTGTGTTTAAGTCGCACGAAAAGACACAATTGAGTGGCACACTAGTGACATGTGCATAGTAGGCTTCGAGTAGATCACAACCATATATTGGTTTGAAAGATTCGAATCGAAGTTGAAGGTCTAATGAATTTCGAAAAGTGTACCAGTATTATGGTAAGGGTTATAACTCGTCCCTTTTGACCTAAAATTCGTACCATAATAATAGAGTACAAGAGAACGTGTTTGAGTGGGACATGATATACCTAGATGAAGGTGGAGTCATCTAGATCTTGCATATGAAATTTGTTGGAAGGTAACAGCTAGTATTACGCTCCGAATATTAATGACACGGCAAGAAACACAAAATGATCTAAATAGAAAGTGGGAGTCCATGGGGCACTAATTATCATAATAAAAAAATATTCTAATCCATCGGTAACCCTCGTACATTCCATTTTTTTTGAAGGCTTACAGTCTACATACCTTAGAAGTTAGGACATGGTCTTAGGAATAATGAGGTTAGCAGAGTTCCAAAGTCCGAATATTGTACCTCGACTCTTGTTAATAAAGAATAAGGCACGGTGTAACGGGGTACGGTAGATCTAAGTCAAGGATCGTTCCTCAATAAATGGGAAACGAGTGTGTATAATGACACAGGGTCAATCAAATAGAATGGTCCACTCGTCCATAGTATACAAGAGCTATCGACGGGTAACCAATCTCGGGATGAGTGTCTACCATAGTCATGGTAAAAGATTGTCCTTACCCTTGTCTATTCATCTCTTGTCCAAACCGTGGGCATTGGTCGAGGAAAGGTTGGGTTAAGGTTTAAGGATTGCTAGTTAATGCAAGCTTCAAGCGAATAGTTAGAGGCTCACAACAATTAGGTTTTTTTTTAGGATAGATGGTCTCCTGGATGGACATTTCGACTAAGGATAAAATCCTAATCATTCTCAAATTCAGGTAGCTAGAAGGTCTCAATAGTAGTTTAGGGGTCGAGAGGAGAACGAGTAACTCAATCTTATGGCTGGACGATGGTAGTTTCACTTGTGTATACAACTATTATAGCCATGGGGTTACTCTGTATCTCCCTACCATCACGAGCTCTCGTCTTTCCAAATTAGTGAAAGACAAAACAACAAAGAGTTCAAGGAAGATGTTACTGAACACAATTTCATGATTCAAAGACGAATATATAATTCAAGAGGAATTGTCAAAGCAGTCGCGGATGAGATCCTAGAGACATCTACATCTCAATCCACGTGGGATAGTCAAAGAAAGGGCGAATCGAGTGCACTACGGTTGATCAGACCGTAATACATCGATTCTGATTAGACAATATGTTAGTGGGCGTCCCCAATAAACATATGTCTTGAATCAAGCTCGATAAAAGAGTAAGCTTGCAAAACTAGGCTATGATAGCAACATTGGTCAAAATAGTCAAATTACAAGTATACAAGATTTTTGAAAGAAGGCACAAGTAGTTCGAGTTTTGAGAGAATCAAAACCTTACCTGATGTTATTGCTTATATAGTCTTCCCACTATCTTCCTATCCATAAAGCCTTGGTCGACTAATGGGTTATGGATCTCTAAATTCTTTATTCTAGGTAAACCTATTGGCGTCAATCAATTTTCTCGTCAATAGATCACAAGGACTCCGGAATGCTAGGTCGGAAGACATGCTACCCAGCTTATAAAACTTCCGCTAATATTGGCTTTGGATCTTATGGGGCACACATTGCATTGTCCTATCCTCCATAGTATCCTAAACTTGTACTCACGTCTGAAGTTATTTCACCGAGAGTTATGCCTTGCCCGTATACTCGGGTTGTGGTAAACCCTTGGATTCGTGATTTCAGGGTGATATACTATCTGATACTCTACCTTATATTGACACAAGGGTGACTACGATCTAAGAGGACCACTAGCTATAGTTTAGCAATATTCTATAACATACATTTTCTTAAACCAATTCCAACTCTAGGGATCGTGCCTTGCCAGTGCGCTGCTGGCTGCAGTGGATCTATAGTCTCCATAATTCAAATAAATGGCGATAGTGCATTGTTGTCCTGCCATTTTGGGTTAACTAACATTCCTTTAACTATATCCTCAAAATTCATGAGCTTCTAGAGATTCAAACATGTCGACTATGAAATAAAGCATAAGCATTTGTCCTATCAATCATAACCCTTAAAATAAAGTATTGAACAAGAAAGAAATATCTAAGGACAAAGAAATACAACATTCTAATATCTATTCCATGTGTATTCAAACCACAGAGGAAAACCTTTGGATCGAAACTAACTTGAGGTTCCTATATAGGTAACATAATCAGAAATCATATAGGAATAATAATCCTTAGGGCAACTAGGAACTAAATAGGCAATTTGGGCTAAGACATGAAGATGTTATCTAAAGAGGTAAAGAAAAGGAATTGCACAATTCATCAGGGTTAGATCATTGATTCTATGAAGCCTTGTCCCACCAAGTGAATAACCTATCCACATTGGATCATATCGTCATATCAATAGTGTACCTATGGGGATCTGAAAACTATCAAAAATTTATAATTTCTCATCTATATTGCATGGCCTAGACTACCCATCGGTAATTTATATAAGGGACTCCTAGTTCTAGTCATTCTCTTAAATTAAATTAATTCCTAATTCGTGAATGAGCATGTTCTAGTCGCAGGCTCGCAATAGTACAACTAACTTAATCACGAGTTCGCATGATTTGCGAAAATAGACCTGCATAGGCTACCACAAAAACTTGTCACGACCCATACCCATTTTTTTTAAAACGGATACGAGACGTGTCCAAGCCACCCTACGCCGCAGTGTCGGTGGTAGAACGCTGTCACGGCCATGAAGATCAAAATCACAAATAATGCTCATTCACATAATTAATTTAACTTAAAATATTCATAAGTTTTATATTTGCAGAAAAATATAAACATGTACAAATATTGAATGACTATAACTTGACTATCTAACTAGTCTCTAGGCTTTTGTCTGCAAGTACCCCTGTATCTCCCATGCTAAGTGAATCCATGGCTAACCTGAAAAATATTGGTTTCCAGTCAGGAATGGAACGAGTACAATTCACTGAATGCAGTTTCAATATATGAAAATGACTATGCTACAGAGATTAGCCATTAGACATATGATTCATAAAATAAAACAAAAGATAAATAAAACTAAATAAGAAAAATAGTAAATAAATACAAAGACAACACTCGCCGACTGACGAAAGTATCTTTGATATGTGATCGGTCTCGGGACAATTATGCGACACTGTCTACATTGTCTAAAGTTACACTGTCTACACTGTCTAAAGTTACACTGTCTACACTGTCTAAAGTTACACTGTCTACATTGTATAAAGTTATACTGTCTACATTGAATAATGCAATAAAGAAATCACTGTTTACACTGTCTACTTTGCAATAATAAATCACTATCTATACTGTCTACTTTGTAATAATAAATTACTGTCTACACTGTCTAAGGTCAGATCACACATCGTTGGTACTTCAACCTCCCGACACGACAAGGAACAAAATTAACATAAAACTAAAGTCATATATCTATCAACTAAACACTGATGCATAGTAATGATCAATACTGAAAATAAATAATAAATTGTACTCGCCTGTGGTCCTTTGCTGGTGAAACCGACAATCCGAACTACTCGGTGTGTCACAATAGTCAAAACTCATTCAACAGTCCCCGGATGCTGAAATAGACAATACCAATGATCTCAGAATAGTCAAGTTAGCTAGGATTGCCTGTCCTTAAGTCCAATTCTGGATACAGGGGCAAAACAGTAATTTCGGGTCAAAACGGTGTCCGTCGTTAGACCCGCTTTGCACCGAAAAGTGTGCCAGAGTCAATGGTCTCTAAAGTCATCAAACTACATGTCTACGGATCCAATTTTCTGATACAAAACCAACCGTATGTCCAGAGTTGGATTCTGGTGGGCCGTGCACGAAATCGTCCGTTGAGTTGGACCGCGGGGCCCGTAAAACGGCAATCCAATCAACTGTCTCAGAATTGGACCAAACATGGCATACAGGACCAAAAAAATGATACGGTCCTATTGGCACAAGTTTTATCTCGATCTGACGTACGTGCACAAAGTAATTGGAAAACTTGCACAGAGGCCGATACGGGGAATTTTGACGGATACGGATCAAATTCGTCGCGCACACGCGACCAATTTGAATTCCGTCAAAGCCCACATGACCACGAAGCCATTACGCAACTTTTGATGCTTTCGGTTCGCGACCACGTCGCCCGGATTGGCGGGACGCACCTCGTATCGAGAGATTTCTTCTAGATTTTGAATATTTTAAAACAGATTTTTTGAAATCTTTGGGGACTGTTTATTCGGCACACATTGCACGAATACAGCAACGGAAAGAAGGGTTTCTAAAGTCCTATATATTGTCTAAAAGTGTCTTCAAATGGAATTTCAAAATTGTGCATAGATTGGGAGAAAACGGACCGCGAACTAGAGTAGTCAGACTGGTTTTATGTCCTATTTTCAACAGATTTTTGGTGATTTTCAACTCGATTTCTCTCGAGTTTCAGGTCGCTAGAATTAAAACTATTTAGCAGGAATTTAAGAGGTTTATATCCAGAGCGTACCAGAGCTATTGGTTCGGAAATTCGTCGAACGATGGTAGAAAAAACGCAACGCAAAGTTGCACCTTCTGCCCACTGCTGCTATTGTGGTTGTTCGGTTTCGTACAGCCGGCGGCCCTGGCCGGCCGACGACGGCTCGCGACGGCGCGCAGGATGGCGCGCATGGTCGAGGGGTGGCGCGCAGGCGTGGGTATGGCGTTGAGGAGTTAGGGTTTCGTTTAGAGATTTGTCGAGCATATATATACGGTCTCTCTCTCTCGGCTGTGTACTCGATTTTGTGGGGGGATAAACTCTCGGCCTGGGGAGTTTAACATGTGGGTTGGGGCCTGCTCGGCCTAGAACTTAAGCGTGGGTTGGGCTTAGTCTATAGCAGCTGACGGTCCACAGTGTGATTCCTTTTCCTTTTTTTTTTCTTATTATTATGCGTATATATGTATATACATCTATTTATACATATATATATATATATATATATATATATTTTATATATATATATATATATATATATATATATTTATATTTATATATATATATATATTTTATATATATATATATATATATATATATATATATATATATATATTAAAAAAAATAAATATATATATATATATATATATATATATATATATATAAACACATATATTTACCCTTATATTTATCTATATATACACACATATATAATATACTCGTATATACACATTTATATGTATATACTTACATAATCCTATATTTTTTTTATATGTATATACTTACATAATACTATACTTACATAATACGATATATACACATATATATATTTAGATGTGTATAATTTTATATACATACACGTATACACTTATATATATATCTATTTGTACAATTATATGCACAAATACACCTTTATATATATATTTATGTACACGTACACATACACATATAATATATATATATATATATTTATATATACATACTCTCATGTATAACATTTATATATTTACATATATACATACACACACATATATATATATATATATATATATATATATATATATATATATATATATATATATATTCACATATTTACCTATTTGACGATCTGCATAAATTCCGAATACCCCAATACTTTTTTTTTGCCAACTAGTGTAGGGCCTTCCTACCTAAGCATGCACACTTATACTTATTGACACAAAGTCACAGTCAACCAAATATTGACTACATTGACTAAATAATATCTGTATAAATTCAATACGACACACGACGTCTGCATTCAGTTCAGGACAGACAACAGCTCAGTTCCGACTCTCAGTGTATTTTCGAGTCTGTACTTTTACATTTTATTGAGTCTAGAAGTATGTACTCTGAGTTATGCTGAGCTCTTGGAACTTAGTCTATAAGCCTACCCAAAATCCCAAGCTCCACCAAAACAAAAATTGCCCACAAGTCCCACTTAGGACCACTCTGTGCTCTGGAGACAGAGTTCGGGCCGAACTCTGCCTCCACACAGAGTTCGGGCCGAACTCTGTCCCCTAGAAATCAGGAACCCTAATTTTAGGGTTAGCTGGTTGCTAGCTGTCCAACGGCCAAATTTTTGAATTTTCCTACCCGAATTCTGGCCGAATTCTGCCTCTAAAAACACTATAAATAGGGCATGAATTCTCTCATTTCAATTCACTCAATCTTCTCTTCTCTTTTCTCCTACAAGCTCAATAAGCCATACCCTTCCTATCTACTAGCCACAAGCCTCCTAAGTCTCGAGTGCTCAGCATCTCTCAGTTAGGATTCTTGTGCAAGAGTGAAGAAGTCGCTTGGACAATTCCAAGCAAATCGCCACTGCGATCCTCTGTTAGAAGTTGACGTGCTCTTCTGAAGAAAAGGCACGGGTTGTAAGCTACTATTTCACAAATAGTGGATTTAATCCTGAGCTAGAGTTCTCAGGCCTGGACTAGTCCTCCACGAGGGAAACCAGGTTAAAATTGTTGTGTTTGCGTATGCTCTTCTGCTCTTCATTTATTTTCCGCACTTTACTCTGATTTTTTATTGTTGGTGAAAGAGTTATTTTTAATTGGCTATTTTCTATATAAACTCTATTCACCCCCCTCTAGAGTTGCCAAACTGTTCTTCAATTGGTATCAGACCTCTGTTCTCTTTACAAGGACTAACATCCTAAGAGCTGATCCATGGCAACCACACAATCCTTGATTTCCAATCATGGTGAAGGTCAGTCCACTTATAGGCCTCCCCTATTTGATGGGACTAACTACACATATTGGAAAACAAGGATGAGCTTCTATCTTAAGTCTCTAGACTTTGACCTGTGGACTGTCGTCACTGACGGTTACAAAAAGCCCGCCAGGATAGTTGTCGATGGTGACCTCATTGAGAAACCACACGACAAATATTCTGTCAAGGAGAAGAAACATGCAAGTCTAGATGCTAGGGCTATTAATGCTTTATTCTGTGCTATAGACAGGAATGAGTTCAACAGGGTCTCTACATGCACCACTGCTCATGAAGTATGGAGACTTCTAGAAGTGACGCATGAAGGAACCACGCAGGTCAAGGAATCTAAAATAAGCCGTCTCACTCAAGAATACGAAGCCTTCAAGATGAAGCCAAGTGAGACGATCACTCAAATGATCACAAGATTCCTCGACATCATCAATCCTCTATCTTCGCTTGGAAAGCAGTACTCAAACCACGAGAAGATTCGTAAGCTGCTCAAAGGGCTACCAAAGATTTGGAACCCTAAGGTGACAGCCATCATAGAAGGAAACGATCTCACAACAATGTCAATGGAGACCTTGATGGGTAAGCTTATGACTCACGAGCTTGACCTCAAGGACTTCGAAGAGCCTGCTCCGAAGACCAGGGAGATCGCACTCAAAGCTCATCAACGAAGAGCTAATCATGATGAGACCGAAGAAGATAATTCGGATGATGAAGACCAAGCTCTCATGGTTCGCAACTTCAGGAAATTCCTTCGCTTCAATCGAAGGAAGAAGGAATCTCAAGAAGACGATGAAGAAGAACCAACTTGTTATGGTTGCAAGAAAACTGGACATGTCCGAAAAGACTGCCCATTCCTGAAGAAGAGCAACCGCTATGAGAAGCCATACAAAAAGAACTCATCAAAGAAATATGCCAACACAGGTATCTGGCATGAAAGTGAAGCGAGTGACTCTGAGGAAGAAAAGGACTCTCCTCAAGATACAGCAAATGTGTGCCTGATGGCAACTTCCAACAAGGTATCTAACGAAACTCTGGATGACTTCTCTTTTGATGAACTTGGCGATGCTTTCACTGATTTACTCGATGATCATAAAAAGGTCATCGGTAAATATAAACATGCCAAGGACAAAATCAAAAGTCTAGAAGATGAGATACAAAGAATTTCTTTATTTCTTGATAATGTTAGAAACACATCACCCACAAATGACACTGATGAAGCATCCAAGCTTAAATTAAGCTTACATGATGCTGAAGCACGTATTGAGCAACAAACTCAAGAAATTACTACTCTCAACACGTTGCTTGCTGAAGAAAAGAATAGACACAAGATTTCCATGACTAAAATTTATGGCTAAATATTAAGGTTAATGAACTGCAAGCTGTTTCTAAAAGATTAGAAACCAAATTGGGTAAACAGGTTGTTCAACCTCAAACCCAATCACATGGGCACAATACCACTCATGCTAGTCAACCACGTCATTCTCATGCAGCACATAACCATGCTTTTATATACACAAACTTTCACAAACCACGTGCACGTAAGAACAATTCTCACTCAGTACACACTCATCATGCACAAAGACACAATCAACATCACTCCACACATAAAATTCATCATGCCATGCCATATAGACAAAATCATCATGCAATGCCATATAGACAAGGTCCTCATAAACCATATAGACAAAATCATCATGCCATGCCATCTAGACAATATCAGCATGTCACACATCATAGACAATACCATCATTCTATGCCTCATAGACACCATCAACATGCCACTTATTCCATGCATAATCATCTTCACCATGCTAACTCTTCACATCATGTCCATCCTCATCTTGTTGCTTATAGATATTATTCTCATACTCCTAGTATAAATAAGAATGCTATCTGTACTTATTGTGGATTACATGGACACATCTCACCACAGTGCAGAGTTAGAAGACTTGTAGATAAAAGGATATATGCTTGGTTCCCAAAGACTAACTTTTCAGGACCCTCAAGAACTCGGGTACCAAAGGTCACATATACTCTTGATGTAGGTGGACCTTCCCTCCTCAACTGAAAGTAAGTGGATTCTCGATAGTGGATGCTCGCGACATATGACGGGAGACGCAAATCTTTTTGCATCACTATCGATGAAGAGAGAAGGATACGTATCCTTCGGTAACAATCTCAAAGGGCACATTATAGGTAATGGTATCATTGGTCATCCTCCTTCTCCTGTAATAAAGGATGTCTGCCTAGTGACCGAGTTAAAGCATAACCTGCTCAGCATTAGTCATCTTGCTGATCATGGATATGATATTAACTTTGGACAAAACAGTTGCTACATCTATGATAGGTCAACAGGAGACATTGCTTTTGAAGGGTAAAGAGAGGACAACATCTACATTTTCTATCTTTCTATAAATACTAACAATGCAGGTAGATGTCTATATGCCCACAAAGACGAACGACTACTTTGGCACCAGTGTCTTGGTCATGCCAACATGGATGCTATATCCAGGCTTTCCACCAAGAAGCTAGTGAGAGGATTGCCTGAAATCACGTTCAAAAAGGACACGGTATGTGCCGAATGTGAACTAAACAAGGCAACTAAATCCTCATTTCATTCTATCAACTCTGTAAGTACTACTAGACCCTTGCAACTACTTCATATGGATTTATTTGGTCCTAGTAGAATAGCTAGCCTTGGAGGCAAACTTTATGCATTTGTTATTGTTGATAATTTTTCGAGATTTACATGGGTTTTCTTTCTCGCTAATAAGAGCGATGCTATTTCTGCTTTCAAAATTTTTGTAAAGAAAGTTCAAAACAAAAAAGGCTACATGATTACTCGAATCCGAAGTGATCATGGAGGCGAATTCGTAAATTATGATTTTGAAAGTTTTTGTAATGCAAATGGTTTTGATCATGAATTTTCTTGTCCTAGAACTCCTCAACAAAACGATGTTATGGAGCGGAAGAATAGGACTCTTGGCGATATGGCTAGAGTCATGTTGAATAAATTTTCTCTTCCGAAATATTTTTGGGCAGAGGCTGTAAGTACAGCATGCCACATTTTGAATAGGGTGCTTATTCGTCCCATTACGAAGAAAATACCCTATGAGCTTTGGTTTGGGAGAACCCCCAATGTTTCTTATTTTAAAGTTTTTGGCTGTAGATGTTTTATCCTTAACACCAAAGACAACTTAGGCAAATTTGATGCCAAAGCTGACGATGGTATCTTTCTTGGTTATGCCGCCAAGAGTAAGGGATATAGAGTTTTCAATAAACGCTCACTTATTGTGGAAGAGTCAACAAATGTGACTTTTGATGAAGATAACAGTGGAGCAAGTACTCTTGATGATGACGTTGAGCCATCAACTTCTACTCCAATGAATACTTCAACCGAAACTAATTCTCTGGAGGGTTTGCCTAAGAAATTCTCTTTCAAACCTTCTCATCCAGAAAATTTAGTTATAGGAGAAGTTTCACGTGGAGTAACTACTAGATCATCACTAAGAGACTCCGTTGCTAGCACTGCCTTCATTTCACAAGTAGAGCCTAAAAACATTTCTGAAGCTTTTAATGATGAATTTTGGATTTCTGCTATGCAAGAAGAACTCAACCAATTTGAGAGGAGCCAAGTATGGGAACTAGTTCCTAGACCGGCTAATCACTCAATAATTGGTACCAAATGGGTGTTTAGAAACAAAGTAAATGAAGATGGTTCAGTCACACGTAACAAAGCTCGTCTAGTAGCTCAAGGATACAACCAAGAGGAAGGTATCGACTACGATGAGACGTATGCTCCTGTTGCTAGACTAGAATCCATTCGGATACTTTGTGCTTTTGCTAATTTTCAAAACTTTAAATTATTTCAAATGGATGTTAAAAGTGCTTTCTTGAATGGCTTTATTAAGGAGGAAGTTTATGTCAAACAACCCCCTGGCTTTGAAAATCACAAATTTCCCGACCACGTGTTCAAGCTGAAGAAAGCGCTTTATGGCCTTAAACAAGCCCCCAGAGCTTGGTATGAAAGGCTAAGCAGTTTCTTGCTTGAGAAAGGTTTTTCAAAAGGGAAAATTGACACTACACTGTTTATCAAATCTTTCAAAGACACCATTATATTAATTCAGATTTATGTTGATGATATTATTTTTGGGTCTACTGATGAAACTCTTTGTCAAGAATTTGCCAAGTGTATGCAGACGGAATTTGAGATGAGCATGATGGGAGAGCTCAACTACTTTCTTGGTCTGCAAGTAAAACAACTGGCTAATGGAACTTTCATCTGTCAATCGAAGTATACCAAGGACATGCTGAAGAAGTTCGATCTTGACAACATCAAACCAATCAGCACTCCAATAGCTACTTCAACCAAACTTGAACCAGATGAGAGCGGCAAACCCGTTGATCAACGTAAGTATCGAGGTATGATAGGCAGCTTACTTTATTTAACTGCTAGTCGCCCCGATATCATGTTTAGTGTTTGCCTATGTGCTAGATATCAAGCAAATCCTAAGGAATCTCACATGACCGCGGTTAAGCGTATCTTTCGATACCTTAAGGGTACGGTTACAGTGGGTCTATGGTATCCCAAGTCAACATCATTTGACCTCATCGGTTACTCTGATGCTGACTTTGCTGGATGCAAGGTCGACCGTAAAAGTACGAGCGGCACGTGTCATTTATTAGGAAAGGCTTTAGTCTCATGGTTTAGCAAGAAGCAGAACTCTGTCGCACTATCCACAACAGAAGCTGAATACATAGCAGCTGGGCGTTGTTGTGCACAAATTCTGTGGATGAAGCAAACCCTTGAAGACTATAAGTTATCTTTCATGCACATTCCTATATTCTGTGACAATACTAGTGCAATCAATTTGACTAAGAACCCTGTCTGCCACTCACGCACTAAACACATTGAGATCAGACACCACTTTTTGCGTGATCATCAGCAAAATGGCACGATTAACTTAGAATTTATTGACACTGATCATCAGCTGGCAGATTTCTTTACTAAGCCACTATCCGAAGAGCGCTTCAATTTTCTTTGTCGTGAACTTGGAATTTTAGATGAAGCAGTTATAAATTGAAACTCACCTGCGTAAATATCGAGTATATTGTGATTCTTTTTCGAAGAATTTGGTATGGGTACAAGCCGAAAGGGTCCTTCTGACAACAAGGCGTAAAAGCCTAAGCGACACGGTGCACTAGTCCTCAGGACTACCGCTAGCTGGGATCCGGCCCCTGCAGCTAACCCATGGCAAATTTGGACTATTGAACCACAGTATATGTCCTTATTTACTATATGGCTCATTTTCGATTTAATGTTGCCTAATTGAGATTTTCTAAAGTTTATTCTGTTTTCTGAGTACCTCTCTATCTATTTTTTACACTCTTTGTTGTCCTCAACTATCTTTTGTTTAACTCTTAAACTTTTTCTTCATGTTCTTTGCCTGTTTTCAGTTCTGGACCATTGATCCAGAACTCGGGCCGAACTCTGCCCCTATCAGAGTTCGGGCCGAGTTCGGTTCTTAGGTTCCAGGGTCGGGATCTGGCTCTGCCGTTGGATCAATTCTAATCCAATGGTCAATATTTCACCCGACCAAAGACCAAGCCCTACTTTATTTCGGGATTCCCTCTCTTTCCTCCCATATTTCCTTCTTCTCCACCTCTTCCATCTTCTTCCTTCCAAACCCTAACCCTAGTTCTTGATATAGAGGGCTCTATTTCTTCTCAAAATCAAGGAAAAGGGGTTTTTCAACATTCTCTTCAACTGTTTGGTATTCTTTTCAGGTATATCTCTCTTTTTCTATCATTTCCAAGTTCTCCTCTTTTATTTCAAATGGCATCTCGCTTGTCCAAACGAGGAAGAAGGACTCGACATGAGGGTGCTTCCTCTTCGGTTCCTCCTCCTCCGATTGAACAAGTAGTTGAACAACACCCCATTCATCCGTTGTTCAATCCGCCGCGTCCCGATGACCCTAACACTTACGACGACCGTTTATTTGTATCGCTAGAAGCCTCTAATGAATGGTTTAGCGATTTTAGAACTCGTCCGGTGTTTGGGGGCCATCCCATAAATTTCACTATATTTTCACAATATGAGTCTTTATTCCGTAATCTTTGTTTGGATGAACTTGTTGCTTCAAATTCTGTCATCTACCATAGTGCAATTCAAATGTTTTACTGCAATTTGACTCACGATGCAACCCACATCTATTCTCGGGTTGCTGGCATTACCATTGCCTTTAATGATTCTGAGTTGGGAGATTTTCTTGCTCTCCCGGATCTTGATGTGTGGAACAAGCTTGTGGAGGCACGTCAACTTCAATTTGTTGGCGACACTTCCCTTGAAGGATTTAAGGAGGATTTATGTGCTCCTAACGTAAGTCCTCGCAAGCTAAAGGCCAAGCATCTCACCCCCTACTTTTATGAACTTCATCGCATCGTGTTCAATACTATCTTGCCCAAGGCTGGCTCAACAGATGAAGTCACTTATCTTGAGATCTCCGCCTTATATCATCTCCACTTTCGTATTCCATTCAACTTTCCACGGACTATGATGGATTGGATGATCAACTGTCGGAAGAAACCAAGAGCTTTGGTTTATCCTCTCTATCTTCCTTTAGTTTTTTGTGCTTTCATCATTCCTATCCATGATTGTCCGTTCATGCCTGCACCTGCCTTTCTATCCAAAGCACGACGCCTTCAGCCTGTCGCTGCTTCTGAGTCATCTGAGCATTCTGCTGATGAGGAGCCTGACGCCCCTCCTTTTGGTCAGGATGCACCTCCTCCTCCTGCCACTCTTGAGTCTCTTCAGACTATGCTTCGCGATCGCTTTGCTATTGAGGATGATCGCTGGACGTAGCAGGATTACCGTACCACCTTGCAGATCAGTGCCCTTGGGAACTCTCTGCATGATATACGGTATTTACTTGCTCGTCATCCTGATCTGCATGTACCTATTGAGCGGGATCCAGATCGCGCGGGTCATCGTATAGACGATCCGTGGGTCATGAGGTATATGGATCCTGATGATGCTTTTGTGGACCCTCGTCGCTCATTCCCTGGTCCTTCAGATGTTCCAGGACCTTCTCGTGCTCCATGATGGAGATTGGCTTGATATGCTGCTGACACTGCTGATGGTCTTAGTTGTTTTTTTTTATTTTAGTTATTTCAGTTTGTTATGGATTTCTGTACTGGATTTATGTCTTCAAACCCTGAGGATGTGCTGGTTGGTGGATAACATTTTATGCTATTTTTCGTAGTTCTACTTTATGTCAGTGACTTATTTTATTAGTATTATACTGTTTCTTCTCTGCTTGGTGTGGTTGGATTACTTTTCAGTGTCTATACTGCTATTCCCATGCTTTTCCTTATGCAGTCTATATGATCCTTTATATTGCTAACTGCCAAAAGGGGGAGAAATATGTATATTTGTCTGTGCTTGTGTTTGCTTTTGGAAAAATATTTTTATCAGGCCACAGGTTCTATGCATTATTTACGGGGGAGAGCTATTGATTCTAGCTCGGCACCGTTCATTGATTACGGGGGAGCTATCTTATTCCAGCTCGACATTGTTTATGGGGGAGCTGTGTTTTAACCAACTGTGTCCAGGTATGAATATTGAAATATATATTTATTATTTTGTCAATTATCAATATGGGGGAGATTGTTGACACAAAGTCACAGTCAACCAAATATTGACTACATTGACTAAATAATATCTGTATAAATTCAATACGACACACGACGTCTGCATTCAGTTCAGGACAGACAACAGCTCAGTTTCCGACTCTCAGTGTATTTTCGAGTCTGTACTTTTACATTTTATTGAGTCTAGAAGTATGTACTCTGAGTTATGCTGAGCTCTTGGAACTTAGTCTATAAGCCTACCCAAAATCCCAAGCTCCACCAAAACAAAAATTGCCCACAAGTCCCACTTAGGACCACTCTGTGCTCTGGAGACAGAGTTCGAGCCGAACTCTGCCTCCACACAGAGTTCGGGCCAAACTCTGTCCCCTAGAAATCAGGAACCCTAATTTTAGGGTTAGCTGGTTGCTAGCTGTCCAACGGCCAAATTTTTGAATTTTCCTACCCGAATTCTGGCCGAATTCTGCCTCTAAAAACACTATAAATAGGGCATGAATTCTCTCATTTCAATTCACTCAATCTTCTCTTCTCTTCTCTCCTACAAGCTCAATAAGCCATACCCTTCCTATCTACTAGCCACAAGCCTCCTAAGTCTCGAGTGCTCAGCATCTCTCAGTTAGGATTCTTGTGCAAGAGTGAAGAAGTCGCTTGGACAATTCCAAGCAAATCGCCACTGCGATCCTCTGTTAGAAGTTGACGTGCTCTTCTGAAGAAAAGGTACGGGTTGTAAGCTACTATTTCA
The DNA here is from genome assembly GCA_029216955.1 of Iris pallida. Lineage (NCBI taxonomy): Eukaryota > Viridiplantae > Streptophyta > Magnoliopsida > Asparagales > Iridaceae > Iris > Iris pallida. The sequence continues at coordinate 1,196,232 of JANAVB010002394.1, read as the reverse complement.
CAAATAGTGGATTTAATCCTGAGCTAGAGTTCTCAGGCCTGGACTAGTCCTCCACGAGGGAAACCAGGTTAAAATTGTTGTGTTTGCGTATGCTCTTCTGCTCTTCATTTATTTTCCGCACTTTACTCTGATTTTTTATTGTTGGTGAAAGAGTTATTTTTAATTGGCTATTTTTCTATATAAACTCTATTCACCCCCCTCTAGAGTTGCCAAACTGTTCTTCAATACTATAATATTTTATTTGACAAAATGATATAGTCAATAATAAAATAATATTATATAATAATATCCATTCAAATAACTTAAATAATAATAAAATATATTGTCAAAATTCTGGGAAGAGGGGTTACAGTTATCTACATGGTTGTTTAAACAAAATTTCTAAACTGTCCACAGGTCGATGAATAACGACCTTCAAACAGTTATAGTTGGACTATTTTCAATTCTACTTTGAAACAAGTTATTCCTTGATTTCGTGTCGATTTCACAAACATGTCGGGCCATCCTATCTAAGTCCCCTTGGTGGGAGTTCGAAAGGGTCATGTACGGTTCCTATAACACTTTACGAAATTAAAAATGGCTATATACAGAGGAAGAATTTTGATTGGCAATAGGGGTACCTGGGACTGCACTGAAACAGAGCAATACTATGCTACCTTATGTTTCGGGCGACGTGGCGGCACTGCAGTGGCTGGAGGCGGCGCACAGGCGAACGAGGAGTATAACATTATATGTATATTTTCACTAAAAGTAAAAGCTATGCTATTCCTAAGGAAAAATACTAGTTTAACGTTATATATATATATATATATATATAGATATATATATATATATATATATATATATATATATATATATATTTATATATATAACATTATATATATATATATATATATATATATATATATGAATATACAATAAAAATTATTTTATTAAAAATAAATCCTTATAATATTAACATTTTATTTATAAAAACATTTTATACTTATTATGTATGAAATCAATATAAATTAAGGTCTAAATATAGGTATATGTATTTATCCTATATTTGAAATTATACCAATTTAAAATAGGTAAATAACTCTAATAATTTTATATACATCAAGAACAAATATAAATGTGCAAGAAAAATTATTTTTGGGAATATATTAATTTATATATAATAGATAATTCTGTTTACCTAGAAAACAAAATAATAATAATAGAATAAAAAAATTAAAAAAAATTAGGGAGTTTACATTCTACCAAACTTATAAAAATTTCATCCTAGAAATTAAAAATAATCCAATCTCCATGAACAACGGGGTTAACGGGAGGATAAGTGCATCGAATTGTATCTTGATTTTTGGAAACATGGATGAGGTAATTAAAGGAATCCAGGTTTGGTACCATATTCTACAAGATAGGGTATTCTTGGTTCGAAGCCCTACCCAACTTATAGAAATTGGCTAACCGAGAATTGTACAGTTACAAGACTTCAGAAGGATCAAATTCGAAGAAAGGCTATGTAAGTACTGGATACTCCTGTCTATAACCACGGCTCCGAAGGATGCCTATGTATTACCAGGGTATTTTGGGTCAATAATTCCATAGAAAAATTTATTATTATTTAACATTGCTACTATAGGGATCATGCTCCATCAAGATAGTAGGCATCTCTTGTTCGAGTATAACCAGAACGTATTGGTTCAACGAAATTTCAATCTTTATCTAACAAGGGTTACTAAGATATGAGATTGAAGAAATTTAGGGAACGAAAGAGTTCATGGGTCAAGAGATGAGAGTCTATAATTATAAGTGCAGGAACCTTGCTATAGATTATGATTATGTGTGGGTCTGGAAGGTCATAACGACTAGCATGTGTGGGTAGGTGTTTGGAGTTGTGTAGGAGACATGTGTTTGTTTGAATAAAAAGCATACATCATTGATGTGATGTGTCTTACATGGATCATGTCATTTAATTTGTTTTAAGGGAATGGGTCGATACTGCAAGGTTAAATCAATTGGAACAAAATGGGTATATATGGTTTGCTATATGAAAAAATGTGTCATACTAGGGTGGAATTGAAATGGATGCATAGAAAGGTGCGTTTATGTGGGACATGTATGTCATGTGCGTAGCTTGAATGGCCTAGTTCATGAGTGTGTAATTTGTTAGAAGGAAAATGCTAGTGTTTTGTTTCAAATATCAATGTCACTGTAGGGGTTATCCGAAATGGGGAAGGAGTAGACGTTGTAAACCACTGTTTTATTGGTTGAATTGGAAATAATCTACCCCAATCATTTGCTAATTTAAAATAATCCTACGCTTTTAGAGAGGCTTGCCTATATACTTCCGAAATTTCTGTTCTCGAAATTCAATCCAAGACACTATTCTATGATAGAATGGACAAGGTTGCGATCTTTTACCGCGGTTATCTAAACGCACAAGCAAAGGTATATAGAATACAATATGAAGATTGTATTACAACTTCTAAATAGATGGAAGAACGGTTTACGATGAAATTCAACATGATATCGCATTCCAAGGGATAAAGTACACTAAGTTCATGTTCTATCCAACTTATAAAAATTGGTTAATCGTAGAAAGCACCGTAATAGAACTTCTATGAAGGTCAAATTTCAAGTAGACGTATGAGAATATGAGGTACTACTGATCGTAGTCACGGACTCTATAGGAAGCCTAGGTATTACTTATTTAACGTTGCCCATGATCATGTTTCATTAAGGGAGCAGGAGAGGTCTTGGTCAAGTGTAACGAAAAAGAAGTTGGTACAACAGCATTCAATTCATCGCGTAACATGTGCTACGAAGGAATACAATTAAGGGATTTATGAAAGGAGGATTAGTGGACCATGAGATGGAGCCTACATATTAGGTGTCGGGACCTATTTCATAAGTTTGGTTTTTATAGCCCAAATATGACGATATACATGGATGGGTTAAACTGGGTCTCAAAGGGTCCCTAATTGGTCTTCAATCTTTGATTGAATGAACCTTAGGTTTTATCGATATTGGCTGGACAAGATCCTATAAATTAATCTTAACCATTCCTACTAAGTTAGGGTAACCTAGAATATGATCCAATTCAAGTGGTTGGGCTAATTGCCAGTCGGGTCGGTTAACTAAGTTCCTAAAGCCCAAAAATTCGTCTTCTGTGACTTTTGTGTTTAAGTAGCACAAGAAGACTCAATTGAGTGACACACTAGTGGCATATGTGTAGTGGGCTTTCTAGTAGATCACAACCGTACATTGGGTCGAAAGGTTTGAGTCGATGTTTGATCTCTAATTGAAGTCGGAAAGTACATCGATATGACGGTAAGGTTTATAGTTGGTCTTTTTGACATAAAAGTCGCATCATAAAAATAGAGCACAAAGGGACGTGTTTGAGTGGGATATGATAAGCCTAGATGATGGTGGACTCGTCTAGATCTTTTATATGGAATTTGTTGAAAGGAAACAACTGATCTCGTGCTCCGAATATCAATGTCACGACAGAGAACATCAAATGATCTAAATAGAAAGTGGGTGTTCATGAGGCAATAATTATCCTCATAGTGGGAACCAACTTATCATAATCAACCAATAATTTTAGTAAACCCTAATATTAAGAAGGGATTGCAATCTATTCACTCCAGAAAATAAGATATGGTTTTAGGACTTATGAGGTTAGAAAATTTCAAGGTCATAATATTGTACCTCAACTCTTGGTTAAAAAGAATACCACACGACGTAATAGATGATGAAGTATGGTAGATATGAATCAAGCCTGAAGATCGTCTCTCTGATTTTGGATATATGGAAAACGATTATGTATGTATAACTTTATGGTCATAAGTGGTATGGCGAACTAAGGGGGACATTCTAGTTATATCTTCCCTCAATACAAGCATTTGTTTTTCCGAAATAAGTAAAGGCGAAAAACAATAAAGAGTTCAAAGGAAAGGGGATCGAATGTGGATACAAGGTTCTAAGGGCAATTAAATAATTTAAAGGGAGTTGCCAAGGCTGTTGCAGATGAGATCCTAAAGACATCTATATCTCAATCCATGTAGCTTAATAATCATATGAAGACCGAACCGAGGCACTATGGTTGATCAGACCATAATATTCCGATTCTAAATAGACAATATGTTAGTGGGCATCCCCAATAAACATATGTCCTGAACAAGCTCGATAAAGCATAAGCTTTGCAAAACTAGGCTATAATAGCGGTGTTAGTCAAGACAGTCCGAAATATAAGTACCAAGATTTATGATTGAAGGAAAACACAAGTAGTTCAAGTTCATCAAAATCTAAGACTCATCCGGTGTTGGTGTCTCTATAGTTGTCTTGCTTGTCTTTTGCCTAAGGCCCTGGTCGACCAATGGGTTAGGGACCTCTAACTCTATAGTCTAGGTAAACCTATTAGTGTCAGTCAAATACCTCGTCACTAAGTCATAAGGACAATGGGATGCTAGGTTGGAAGGCATGCTACCCAACTTATAAAATTTTCACTAGTATTGGCTTTGAATTAATAGGACCTACATATCATTTTCCTAACCTCTATAGTATCCAAAAACTGTAATCACGTCTGAAGTCATTTTACCGAAAATTATATCTCGCCAGTATACCCTGGCGGTGGTAAACCTTTGGTTTTATGACTCAAATATGATATGGTATCGGATATTTATTAACTCTATCCAAAATTGAGACAAAGGTAACTAAGATCAAAAGAGGACCACTAAGACATAGTTTTAGCAATATTCGATAACCTATGTTTCCTTGAAATAATTTCAACTCTAGGGGTCGTGCCTCGGCAATGCGCTGCTGGCTGAAGTGAACCCACAGTCTCCATAATTCAAATAAATGGCGATAGTACGCTGCTGTCCTGCCATTATGAGTCAACGAACATTCTTCCAACTATATCCGTAAAATTCGAAGGAGCTTCTAAAGATTCAAACAAGTTGACTATGATAGAAAGCGTAAGTATCTGTCCTACAATTCTCAATCCTTAAAATAAAAGATTGATCAGGGAGGAAATAACTAAAGATAAAAGAAGTACAAATATTCTAATCTCTATTTCATGTGTATTCAAATGATTGAGGCAAAACTTTGAATCAAAACTAACTCGAGGTTCGTATATGGATAACATAATTAGAAATTACAAAAATAATTCCTTATGGCAATATGAGAATTAAATCGGCAATTCGGACTATGATATGAGGATGATATCTAAAGAGGGCAAAAAGAAAAAAGAATTGAACAATTTATCAAGATTAGAGCATTAATTCTAGAAAGGCCTACATTGCCAAGTGAATATTCTATCCACATTGGATCATATCGTCATATCAAAATGTAATAGTGTATCCATGGGGATCTGTCAAGCTATCTAAACTTAACAACTCCTTAACTAAATTGCATGGCCTATATAACAACCTTAACTACCCAACGATCAATTTGAATAAGGAACTCCTAGTCCTAATCATTCTCTTAAATCAATTAACCCTAACTTGTGAATGAGCATTACCTAGTCGCAGGCTCGTAATTGTACAACTAACTTAAGTACTATCACGAGTTTGTAATCTTTTACAAAACCAGACCTGCATGGGCCACCACAAAAACTTGTCATGATCCGCACCCATTTTTCGTGATACGAGTGTGTCACGACCCGCACCCTAGAGTAAGGGCACGAGACGTGGGTACGTCCAGCCTACGCCGCAGTGACGGCGGTAGAACGCTGTCCTAGGTCACAACATCTAACAGATAAGGGTAATATACAGTTATACTCCCCGAATGGGGGTGACATAACACAATATAACTCAACCACATCTAGGATAGAACAGGAATGAGATAGAAAGATAAAGATAGATAACAACCAGGAATGTAACATCACTGAGATACAAATCCAGAAATCTAAGTGACTAAAATAAATACATCTCAGAATATCTCAAGTCTAAAACAGTAATCCCAAATAGTAAGACAATCCTAAACTAATGAAAGTAACATCAACTGCCAGCAGGTCCAAGTCACTAGTGATGTCTAATGCTGCACCAAGAGGGATAGACACCAGAGCCTCATCATTCACTGTAAAATTTTCAACAGGTCCAGTCAGGACGGGAGCGAGTACAGTACATCTCAACAAAATGATAACCGGTTAGGAAATATAAACATGCTAGAGAGTAAGATACAGGATCTAAAAAAATAACATGATGAAAAAGAGAGAGACTGTAAGTAAATAGCTACAATATATAGAGAACTAACAGTGCTAGTGATTCAGAGCACAAGATGGTTATGTAGACGGCACGATGTTATACACGAGTAATCTACAGAGGTTTGTACACGAGTAATCTACTGGATTGAAAACATAACCACTTCTACTCCCCCGCCCCAATCAATACACAAGGATCCAGCTACGTTATGTTATTGTACACGAAGGTCATGTTAAAACATGATTATACACGATTCACACGTTTCGTACATGAATGTAACAAATACAAGGAGTACACGATGTTTCCGATAAAGTACACGAACACGAATACCCGATGTATCCGCTAAGGGGATAACATCGCACAACCAGATCCATATAGTACTAATCCGTGTTTCCAACGTGTCAGCATCATGTAAAGTAATCTAAAGCAGGAATATAATCCTAAACAAGATATGAAATGATCAGAGAATGTACTCGCCTGTAACTGATGAATCTGAGAGAATATAGACTGTCCGAGAAGTGGTGTCTGTCTCCTATTAGAACAGCACAAATCACTATGAGTCTACAATGATGATAAGATGCAAACCAATGCATTCTACATGAATCTAGGTCAATCTAAACCAAAGTCAACTCTTGGTCAACTCTGGTCAACCCTAAGTCAAACAAGTCTATACTAGTCTAACAAGTCTATTCTAGGTCGAACTAGTCTAAACTATGTCTAGCAAGACTATTCTAAGTTTTCTAGGCTAATCTAGGCAAAACCATGTCAAGCCATACCTACTCACATTGGTATATTGATAAAATCTATATAGAGTATATATCCTATAGCCACCATACCCTATTACCCATACCCCATATTCACACTATCACATAACACACAATATCCCAATATGACACCATATATATATATATATATATATATATATATATATATATATATATATATATATATATATATATATATATATATATATATATAAATTACAAAACACAATATAGGAACCTGGTATACACATATAACAAGGCTGTGTATATATACATAGAGAGTGGGGAAAATCATATGAGAACCCGTGTTTGTGTGTGTGTGATATAGCATAAGGGTGTGTTAGTAATGTGTGAGGCTGTTCATGTGTTATGCAAACAGTGAGCTAACAAGTGTCCAATAGAACACAGGAAACAGTGAGCAATAGGAAAGTAGCAAACAATGCTAACTAACAATGTGTGAACCTGTGTATGCAGGAAAACATAAATTGTAAACTGTGCACTAGGTGAGTGATAGGAAAAAAAGAAAAACAGGGAATGATTTGTGTTGCCAGTATCTAGGAAACAGGAAAATACATTAGTGTAAGGCTTGTGTTTAGGAAGAAAAGAACCTCAGGTTGCACTACAATTCAGTCACTCCAATATCAGATAACATTTCAGTTTTAAACCATCTCTTAAATCTCAGATTTTTATTCACATATAAACTCAAAAAAAAAACAAATAAGGAAACAGTCCAAAACTCAGATTTTTACACTGAAACCTTCCTTCCCCAATCTCAGCTAAACAGTGAACAAAAGGTAATCCATGCTTTCAGATTTTTAAAGAATTGGTCACAACAAAACCCAAAAACAATCTTTATCTCAGGTTTCTTATTGGGATTTATTTTTAGTTCCTTAACAACTCAGTTTAACAGTCTATGAACTAAACTCCAGATTTCAGTTCAACTTGAAAAGAAACTGGAACACAATACCCTACCCAGATTTGATACCAACTCTCAGGTTCTATAAATACAGAAATTTAACAGTTCAAACTCAGATTATACTAACTCCAGCATTACTCAATGAATCACATAATCTCAGTTTATATTGACGATGAAAGAAAGGAATCAAGAGCAGTGCCAATCCAGGTTAATGCTTTTCATTTCAGTTTTCAATGAACTCAAAGTATCACAAGTTTAAAGAGATTTAACCACAACCAAAACCCAATTCCATGACCAGTTATCAATTAACAGTGAATTAGACTTGGAAAAATGGAAGAATCAATGTAACAGTATTGATAAAAATTGAGAACAAAACTCATCTCCTATTTTCAGTTAACAGTGAAAATGGTTCTAAATCATCATAGTGCAATAACAGTTACACTAACATGGAAATTCAGTTTAAAACAGTATACAATAAGCATGAAATCAGTTTGCAGTTAACCAAGGATCCCCTCTCATTGCATTCTCAGTTTTTTGAAAAACTGAGAACTAATCTCAGATTTTTGGAAGAATGTCCAAATCCAAATTATTTCAAACAATTAACAGTAAAGAAAGGAAATCAAGAACTAGTTCAAGAGAACATCTCAGGTTTTTTGTGTTCATTCCAATTTCAGGTTTCAAAGAGTTTTCCAGGTAATGGGACTAAAATTTTGCAATGAATGAAAGGGAAATAAAATCAGTCTCCAACTAAACAGTAGTGAGCTATTCTCAAGTTGACATTCAACTTAACAGTTAACCTGAGCTAAACAAAGGGAAAACAAAAACTGGCATTGACATTAGATTAAACCCATTTCAGTCCAACAAATTCGAGCCCAAAACTCCAACAAAACCAAACAATTATGTAGGCTTGTAATTCAGAGATTAACATAGTATATTGAACCTAGCTAAACATTAAAACATCAATTAAATCATATCTCATTCAGGAATTTAAATGGTTTGAAAAAACTGGAAATCCAATATCTGGACAGTATCAGACTTTTACATTGTTCTTCAACATTCGAACCAAACACCACTCATAACCCAAACCAATAAGTAATATGTTGTAACAGAGATTTAAACTACTCATTTAGTATCTAAATAATCATTAAAACATAATTAAAAACATTTAAATCGATTTAAACAATCAGAACAACACACAGTATACACACGCACACACAGCAGCCCAGTGCACACTGAAAATCGTGTCCGACACGACACGAGGACTCGTGAAATTAAAAAACTTGGCGAGCCTCGTGTCAGTCATGAAATCTATCAGCATACCAATTTTCTAGTGTCGGCGTCGCGTGTCCAGCGCGCAGTAGCCCCCGAGTAGCAGGGGAGCTACAGTGCCGTACGCGCACACCCGCACACGCGTGTCCCGTGTTCCCCATGACACGATGCGACACTAACAAGAGCACACGACACATGGGAACCCTAGACGACACCTAGATCTAGTTTCCTGATCAAAGAGATTTCGAAATCTCGACTGAACAGTCCTTTGGGACATTTCGTCGAGCACCTATCACAATGCTCTGAAACGTGTCCGATACGGACACGAAACGAGACCAAAACTTAGGGTTAGTCTTCCCTACAGTTGGGTGAGGGCTAGGGGACCCTACAGATGATTTTTACAGGAATTTAGGAGCAATGGATAGGGTTTTACCTATGGGTGTTCAATCTCCCAAAAACTCCAAAGAGAGAATCTCTCAAACCACCAAAGCTCTTCCAAATTGTTCCTTTCCTGTCAAAAATTATTTCCAACAGTAGGAGCACGAGATTTAGAGCCTATTGGAATTTGTTTGAAGGAAAAAGGACTTAATTTGGATTTAATAGGAATTTATGAAGATGGAACTTACCTCTTTCTAAAAACTTGATGAACCCTAAGAGAGAGGCTAGCCCTAATCCCTAGGAGAGTATTTATAGAGGGGGGGCTGTCATGTGGCTGGCCATAGGGTTTAGATCTAGGGTTTTGGCTAGTTGGTTGAGTCCTAATTAGTTTAAGTCATGATTTGACTTGTGACTTCACAAGCCATTCTTAGACTAAACAAATTCCTAATTTCACCAAATTAATCCCAATGAGTTCATCCCCATGAACTTAAGTCAACCTAGGTTCTCAAATCCTAATCTCTTAGTCAAGACCTAGGTTAGCCACTAGGTTAGTCTACAAGGTCAACTTAAGTCAAAGTCTCTAAAACACCAAAACAATTATTCTAAAAATCACTCAAAAATCACAATAATTATAAATAATAATAATAATTCAATTTAAATTCTAAAATTTTAAAAATGACCAAAATACCCTTATTTGGAAAACTGGGTGTTACAGAGTGCGTGTCCAAGCCAGCCTACGCCATAGTGTCGGCGGTAGAACGTTGTCAAGCCACAATGCTCAAATCATAAATAATGCTCATTCACAATAACTAAATTAAACTATAATATCCAAATATTTACATTTGATACAAAGGAAAATGTCTCACAATTTATAAAGAACAACTGAATAAATAATCAACTATCTAACTAGTTCTAGGTTTGGCCTGTAATATATCCGCCACCCAAATGCTACGCGTAGTCGCGGCTAACCTAAAAAATGTTGGTTTCAAGTCAGGAATGGAACGAGTACAATTCATTGAATGCAGTTCCAATATATGATAACGACTATAAAATAGAGGTTAGCCATAAAATAGATGATTTAAAAATAAGTAAGATAAGACTTAAAAAAGTAAACAGAAAAATTAACTGTAAATGAAATAAAACCAAAGAATAATGTCTACGATGTCTACTTTACACCATAATGTCTACGATGTCTACTTTACAATAAAATAAACAATGTCTACAATGTCTACTTTGTAAGAATTACACAATGTCTACGATGTCTATAATGTATAAGGTCAGATCACACATCTTTGGTACTTTCCCTTCCCGACTCTACAGATAAGAAATACGACAAAATATAAAGAGACAAAATCAAATATAGAATGACCAATGATGAAATAGAGTAATAATTAATATCGAAAACAAACAACAAATTTACTCGCCTGGGGTCCTTTGCTGGTGAAACCGATAATACCAACCACTCAGTGCAACACAAAAGTCCAACTGCATAACAGTCTCCGGGGCAGAAATAGATATTACCAACGTGTTCAGAAGTCAAATTAGCTAGGATAGCCTACCCATAAGTCCAATTCTGGACACAAAAGGTATATCGGTAATTTTGGGCCAAAATGATGTTCGTCGTTGGACTCGTTTTGCACCGAAAAGCGTGTCAGTATCTACGATCTCTAAATTCGTCTATATATCTACGGGTGCGGTTTGACGAGATGAACCCAACCGTACGTCTAAAGTCGGATTCCGACGGTCCGTGCACAAATTCGTCCGTTGGATCGGGTCACGGGCCCGCCAAAAGGGAGTTCTGGTCGACCTTCTCAGAATTGGACCAAACTTGGCATGCCGGACCCAAAAACTGATACGGTCCTGTTGGCACAAGTTTCATCTCGAGGTGATAAACGTGCACAAAGTTATGGGCAAGTTTGCAAAGGGGGCGATATTGGGTATCTCGACGGATACGCCTCAATTTCGTCGCGCACGCACAACGAAATTGAATTCCCACGTCGACAACATCCATATGCGTCTTTCGATGCTCATGGGTTGCGACCACGTCGCTCGATTTTTTGGGGCGCACGCCGTATCCATAACTTTTCTAAAAGTTTACTGTTTTGAAGATGGGTTTTTCCTAATTTTGGGAATCGATTATCCTGACGCACAGTTGATGAATTAAGGATCTACAAAAGGGTTGTGAATCCCTATATGTTATCTACATGGTTGTTTAAAAAAATTCTAAACTATCCACAGGTCGACATATAATGACCTTCAAACAGTAGTAGTTGGACTGTTTTCAGTTCTGCTTTGAAATAAGTTTTTCCTTGATTTCGTGTCGATTTCACAAACAGGTCGAGCCATCCTATCCAAGTCCCCTTGGTGGGAATTCGAGAGGGTCATTTAGGGTTCCTATAAAACTTTACTAAATTAAAAATGGCTATGTACAGAGGAAGAATTTTGATTGGCAATAAGGGTACCTGGGACTGCTCCGAAACAGAGCAATGCTCTGCTAGCTTCAGTTTGGGGCGGTGTGGCGGCACTGCGGTGGCTGGAGGTGGCGCGTTGGCGAACGACGAGGGGTGCGGGGATGCCTGTAAGGATCCTAGATAACATATAGGGATTCACAACCCTTTTGTAGATCCTTAATTTATCAACTGTGCGTCAGAATAATCGATTCCCAAAATTAGGAAAAATCCATCTTCAAAATAGTAAACTTTTAGAAAAGTTACGGATACGGCGTGCACCCCGACAAACTCAGCGACATGGTCACAACCCATGAGCATTGAAAGACGCATATGAATGTTGTCGACGTGTGGGATTCGACGGAATTCAATTTTGTTGTGCGTGCACGACAAAATTGAGGCGTATCCGTCGAGATACCCAATATCGCCCCTTTGCAAACTAGCCCATAACTTTGTGCACGTTCATCACCTCGAGAAGAAACTTGCTCCAGCATGACCGTATTTTTTTTGGTCCGGCATGCCAAGTTTGGTTCGATTCTGAGAAGGTCGACCGGAATGCCCTTTTGGCGGGCCCGTGACCCGATCCAACGGACGAATTTGTGTACGGCCCGCCGGAATTCGACTTTGGACGTACGGTTGGTTTCGTCTCGTCAAACCAGACCCATAGACATATAGACGAATTTAGAGACCGTAGATACTAGCACGCTTTTTGGTACAAAACGAGTCCAACGGCGAACATTGTTTTGGCCCAAATTTACCGTTTTGCCTTTGTGTCCAGAATTGGACTTATGGGTAGGCTATCCTAGCTAATTTGACTTCTGAACACGTTGGTAATATCTATTTTCGCCCCGGAGACTATTGTGCAGTTGGACTTTTGTGTGGCACTGAGTGGTTGGTATTATTGGTTTCACCAGCAAAGGACACCAGGCGAGTACATTTGTTGTTTGTTTTCAATATTGATTATTACTATATTTTATTGTTGGTCATTCTATATTTTATTCTTGTCTCTTTTATATTTTGTCGTATTTCTTACCTGTAGAGTCGGGAAGGAAAAGTACCAAAGATGTGTGATCTGACCTTATACATTGTAGACATCGTAGACATTGTGTAATTCTTGCAAAGTAGACATCGTAGACATTGTTTATTTTATTGTAAAGTAGTCATCGTAGACATTATGGTAAAAAGTAGACATCGTAGACATTATTCTTTGGTTTCGTGTCAATTTCACAAACAAGTTTTTCCTTGATTTAGGGGTTCCTATAATACTTTACGAAATTAAAAACGGCTACGTACAGAGGAAGAATTTTGATTAGCAATAGGGGTAACTGGGACTGCAGTGAAACAGAGTAATGCTCTACTAGATTAAGTTTGGGGCGGCGTGGCGGCACTGCGATGGCTGGAGGTGGCGCATAGGCGAACGAGGAGGGGCGAGGGAACGCCTGTATAGCTCCAGGATGAACGAAGAAAATCTTGACAAATCTTTGCTAGGGTTCTATGCCAAATTTCTTCGCCACGGTCGCATGCATATATACGACTGTTTAGATCCGATTTAATCTCTGATTTAAGTCGAGAGTTAAATCTTAGATTGGAGTAATCTCATGGCATTTATATTCACCTCTCCCAGATTTGATCTGGTATAAATCGACATAAAATTTGAATAGAAAGGAAACCAATTTTGCTGCATCCTGCTGGTTTCAGGGTCGGGTTTTCTAAGTATCTTTGACTCACGAGATATTTATTATCTCGTGAGGAATTGAAATATATATATTCCTTACCCATATACATGTATGTATATATATATATATATATATATTTTATTAAAAGTAAAAGCTATGCTATTCCTAAGGAAAAATACTAATTGAACATTATATAACATGTGTGTGTGTGTGTATATATATATATATATATATATATATATATATATATATATATAAATATATATATATATATATATATATATATATATATATATATATAATATATATATATATATATGAATATATAATAAAATTGTTTTATTAAAAATACATCCTTATAATATTTTTATTTTATTTATAAAAACATTTTATACTTATTATGTACGAAATCAATATAAATCAAGATCTAAATATTGGTATATTTATTTATCCTATATTTGAAATTATACCAATTTAAAATAGATAAATAACCCTATAATTTTATATACATCAAGAACAAATATAAATGTGCAAAAAATTTGATTTTTGGGAATATATTAATTTATATATAATAGATAATTATGTTTGCCTAGAAAATAAAACAATAATAATAGAATAAAAAGTAATAATAAATTTTTAGGCGGTTTATATCCTTCCAACCCTAGCCTGTTGGAAAGGAGTCAGATCCTATGTCATGTTTCGAGAATGGCTGGCATGAGCATAACGGGATGGAGATAGATGTCTCGTCATATGGGTGAGATACATTAATCTATCTCCACTCTGATTAACTCATTTTTCCCGCTTTGGCTTGGGCTGAGTGTCTTTTTCAATAGCTTCGCCAAATAAGAAGGCTGGTTTCTTGTAGGGAACCTGATCTAAACTTTTGAAGGGTTCATCATTCATCAAACATAGTAGAGTCCTGTTATCTCGGGACTCTAGCAGAACTCTCCTAGTAGTAGGAAGGTCATATTGAGGGAAGAAGACATGAGATAAATCTTTTTGATACTCAGATACCCGAAAAGCAGAGGCCAGTATCTCTGCATGAGCATCTTCTCTGAGGTCAACTACAAGAGAAGAAACAAAGTTCAAAATCATGAAAGATCATTTCAAACTCTGCACAAATATGACAATCTCTAATTCACACATACAGTGCAAATTACGCATATAGTGCAACAGCCTCTGAATGGCGCATGACAACATCCTAAGTTTGTTCCCTATGACAATCTTATTGTTATTTATGCATGAAGCATGACAAGTCCTTAAAATTGCGCATGTAGAACAACAGTTCTTAGATTGCGCATGCAGTACAGCAGTCCCTAAATTGTGCATATGACAGTTCAAAATTTGCACATATGACACTAATTATTTTTGCACGTGTAAGATTTTTAGCGTGCAGTGCACTTTGTATAGAAAATGAGTGCGCGGCATGCTTTCGCCAGCACTCTGAAAGAGGTGGCGCTATTTGTGAAATTGTACGGTGCCAACCAGCACTGTAAAAGAGGTGGTTGACGCTGGTTTTTTGGCACTAACATCAGATAGAGCTAAGTCTATTGTTCATCATCTTCTCCAATGATCACCTTCGAGTGCTGGATTCGCCTCCTCGTCTCTCGCCGATGGTGGCGCGTACTGTGGCGCCCTCAACGGCGATGTGCACGACGGAGCTCCGTTGACTCCTTTTTCCTTGTCTGCGGCCGATCTCTTTGGGGCCATTATCGAGGATGATCGGAGGATTTCGAAAGTCGAGAGGAAGAAGACAAAGAAACTTGAGTGAAAAATTTGCAAGTAAAATCATTCTTCTCTCTCTTCAAATGATATTTTATAGCTAGAGTTTAGGTGTAACGGCTGCGCAATTTGTGCGTAAAACTCGGAATCGGTTGAGCTTCTGAAGTCCTCTAAAACAAATGAGATTAATTCTTATTCAAAGTATTTCAAAATTTGAAATTTGAAAACTTTGAAGGGGGTCTTGTTGTCACGACCCGCACCCGGTATAGGGGCACGAGTACGTAACAGTGCCCAGCCAACGTATAGAATCGGCGGTAGAACGCTGTCTAGGTCGCTAACTAACAACTCACACAAAGATATAATGTACATGTCATAGATCTCAACTCCGAATGGAGGATAAGTATAATAGATAACATTGAAATACTCAATCACAATCTGAAGCACGATAAGATATCAAAGAAGTCTAAACAACTACAGAAATTCAACAAAAACAACTAATACAAATCAAAATACAAGTCTCAGAATTAAACATCAAAATATCCATTATTACAAGTCAAAAGTTCTAACAGAGAATCTAAAGCAAGTCAAGCTAAAAATAAGTCTTCTGGTCATGCTTGAGAATCCAGACCCATAGTAGCTATCCCTTCCTCGGATTCATAATAAGTGGGACACTGACCCTCTGAGCAATCATCTGAAAAATATATCCAGTCAGGATGGAATGAGCACATCTTCTCTGGTAGTTCCAAATAAATGACAAAGACTATAAAGCAGTTATAGACAGTAATACTTGATGAACATAGAAAGTTTTAGACAGAAAATTAAGTAGAGCAGCAGTCAATTAAAGTACAAGAGAGTAAACACGGTGAATCAGAAGAGCATGGCAATAAAAACTGTAAATAGAGATATCCGAACTAGTACAATATGATGTGAGTACAGAAAGTACAATGTGAGTCAAGTGTTATTCTAGTGTGAGTCCAGTACAAGGCACTAACCAGTGTGTTTTGAAATATCGCTTTCGACATGTAAACGGCTAGGGGTAAATATGGCCCATCGCACGCTTGGCAAGCGTACGACGGATCTTTCCTGATTAGACTAGTCGGAGTGGTACCAGTACGATTGGGAATGTTTACATGTCTTCTCGAGTATTTCCCCGCCCAATAAGTACAAGTGAATCCATAATCTGATACGTAAATCGAGTATAAGTCCATCCAGAACAAGGTGATGCTAGTAGGTGATTCCAGTAGGGTGATTCCAGTAAGTGATTCCAGAAATAAAGTCCAGACAAGTAAAGTATGTGTGTCGCATGCAATGGATCAAGAAATACCAATCCGTGTTGTGCCAGAGAATCAAATATTTTTAAGCTGAATCGTAATAATCATCAAGTAAATAAAAACTATCAGAGAATGTACACGTCTGCGATCCAGAGCAATGAATGAGCATCGATGCCCAAAGTGGTGTCACATAAACCTATATTTGAGATATACAAGCTTATTTATTGTTCTAGAGTAAATAATGTATTTAGATGCACTAACTATATGCTTCTAGGCCTTTTCTTGGTCAATAAAATCAACTTGGTCAATCCTATGCAAATGGTCAACTATTGGTCAAACTTGGTCAATTCTAGTCACTAGTCAAGTCTGGGTCAACCCTCGTTAACTTGGTCTATATTTATATATATCTCCTAGGTATCCACATTAGATACTCAACTCTCATCATAGACTCATGATTCTATGTATTGAGACACTTACCTATCATTCTTCTACAATATCAAGATGCACACATTCTATTATTACCCTTCACCTTGCTAGGATAAACCACACATACCCATACTAACCAATACTCTAGCCCTTTACCTATTCCTAGGCATATCCCATATCTATATGTTACCTATATAACACTCAAACACGGTCCATAGACTAATTCACTAGCTACCACACTCACTAATCCTCACATAGGCACTCTATAAGGCAGCCTATCACACTCATATGTAATTATCCAACTAAACCAATATCCCAAATTCCATACTACCTATTCTCATTCATCTCTCTCTACTTTACACTGATACTCAAGTAGTTCACTTACCTTCACAATCTAGATATACCTACATGCTACTTGTGCTACTGCCACCTCTAAATTCCATTGTAGCTACTACTGCTGCTACTGCAATAGCCTATAGTAGCTACTGCTACATGTTACTGATAGTTAAGGCTAACTCCCCTTCAAGTATAGGGCTGATGTCATGTCCCTCTGTAGGACTGATGCATAATTCATATGCACAACTATTCCTGCCATGCTATATGCTACTATAAGGAAGTAGCCATGTTGCTGCTAATATTACTCTTCAGTTTATTTCCCAATTACCCCCATCTCATGTATACTACTACCACAAACTCGCACTTGCCCTGTTAAGCCCTACATCATACCCCATCACATCCTATAGCGGGCTCCTACCTGTCTATTGCAGTAGTGGCCAAGCCACCTGTATGCCCTGCCTGTAAGGCATCCTCCCTGCCTTCCCTTAACCACACTCACACATACAAGGATAATTCACTTTAAAAGATGGACTAAACAATATACATGGCAAGGACTGAACCATTATTGAATTAGGACATATATGGACTGAAACTCTAAGAAATATTAGGACTGACTGTAACTAATTGGATTAACCAATGGACTAATTATAATATGGATACACACCCTCTCAAATGTCCCTATTTCTATTAACACATATAACCCAATGCCCTACTATTCATAACAACTGCTACAAACCAAACTTGAGCCCTCTACCCTAATGTCAATTACCTGAACATGAGTTTGCCCCAAACCTCATTACCTACTGCTACTTCTATCTAGCCAAAACTTGAGCCCCCTTTTAACTAACCGACTGATACCTCATTCTAACACTCACACCCTCAAACAATTGAACTAATGCATATACCCGCAACTAATAAGACACTAAAATATGATGGACAGGACATACAAGATGCAGGGGACAGACCTGGTGATGTGGGACTAATCATTAAATATGTGGACTAAAACCAGATGACTTTACTCAAAGAAAGGACTGAACATGAATGGTATTGGACTGATACTCAAGATGATGCATGACTGACTGAAACATAATGTCCAAATGAGGACAAAAATGTGAAGATACATTGCTACACTTCCTCCCACATACATATTACTGATATAAAGGGAAGATATGATAAACGGACTGACACATAGAATTGGACTGAATCATAATAAAATATAGAGTATTCATGGAGGAGGAACTGAGTTAGGGACTGAATAGTAGGTAGCTAATACAATTACATATCAATTGATACCAAAATAGACTGTACAACATGCAGGAGATTAACTGAACTCGAAGAGGGAAGAAAGGACTAAACATACAAAGCCTAGGCAGATGAAGGACATGCCAAGGGCTATTTGAATGGACTGCTATTCGAATCAATAGGGACTGCTACCCAAGTATTAGTGAACTAATCAAAGACTTCAAGGACTGAACTTAAAATATAATGAGGATTGATACATTCAAATGTGGGCAGTAATCAAATGGATAGTCACATAGATATGAAGACTAAACAATAGTAATAGTAGGACATTGTAATAAGGAATGCAGTGAACCTGAGCAGGGTTTAAAACTGGACTTAATGTTATCGAAAGGACAAAACATACCAAATTCAAACCAATATTCCCACTCCTATATTGACATAAATGAAATAAAGATTGACTGTTATAAAAGGGTTCAAGGGACTGAACAACGATGGCAGGACTTCTAACATCTGAATGATACCAAGTAACCACAATTAGATATTACCAAGGGACAGAACCAAGTAATGCAGTGGATAGGTCTTTAGGCTAAGGGACTGATACCATATGCAATAGCTGGACAGCACTCTAAGACTGAACAACTCAAACAGTAAACAGAACTTTAAATACAAAGCTCCCCCCAATCCATTTATCCTATCAAAACTATTCTAATATCACAAGACAACACTTAATATTGCTAACACAATATATTACAAATATAAGACCTAATTTAAACTGAAATTTAAGCATTACATGCCCCAAGAGTCATTTCAGCAAACACTTTGTGTGTGCGATACGCCCGTGATACGCACCCTAATTTGATCCAAACTTGACCCAAGGCATACCTAAAGTAATGGGTGTCATAAATGAATGCATCTACACTAATGAATGGGAAATTAGAGGGTTTAGAGGACTCTTACCAATTGGAAGATGGATTTCTAATGAACAATCCCTAGATTTAGATCTCCGCCAAGCTCCAAGGGCCAAATTGCTCCAAATGCTCCCAAGCTAGCCAATAGAGGCTTCCTCTCTTCGAGGGAAAGAGCTTGCAAGGCTTCCTACTTGGTCATGACTAACATCTAATCAATGTGGTTATAAGGTTCTACTAAATAATGATACTAACACAATATATTAATTTATGATATTTAAAATAATCCAAAAAAATTACAAATTACCAAAATACCCTTATTCTAGAATGTGGTAGTAACACTTGTAGAAACTAAAAATTACTGAAAGAATACATCGCGATACTCACAAATAGCGCCAGGAGATTATTAATCAAATAGCACTGGACATCAAATGGTGCTGGACTTTAAATAGTGCTGGCTGCCACGTGGCAAGCTTCCTCGAGAAGCTCAGGCACTTGTCATAATGACTGACTATGTGTCACGCCCCGATCCCGTAGGAGCGATCGTCCTCGCTAAAGCATGATGCCGTACAAGCCTAGATTGCGCTCGTGCAAGGCGGGTTCCATAACGACCGATTTCAGCGGCTGCGACGGGGTCGTCGCACAGAAGTCCCAAGCAGAGACATTGAACACGTAGCAGAAATTTAGAACAACACAAGTTATACAAAGAAGCTCTTTATTGATATTGAAATAACGTTTATATTGGGGGCGCAAGTCCAAGAATTACAAGTCACTCAAGCTCACTTATCTCACATTACAAGTCACTCAGCTCTCTCTCTTCTCTCAATACATGTCTCGAGCCAGCGGATGCTTCGGAAGGCGACGTCCATACATTATGTCCTGTATAAGTCTTTACTCCATGCGGCCGCACGCTTCAAATCGCCAAGGAACTCTGTGCCTCGACGCATCCAAGCGAGCTCCGTGCCACGAGCTTCTACCTGTGCCTGCACACGTAAACTATGTGGGTGTCAGTACTCAACTGTACTGGTAGAATGAGCTCCTCGTCCATCCATACAAAATCGACACGTTTGATTTACTTTGTGCAATATAGTCCCTTATTATCAATTATCTTTCTACTCTTGTCTTATGATCAGTTTTAGGACAGACGCCTTGGCCTATTTGGTATTTCTATACCATCTCGTGCTTCCAACAACAACGTCGACTCAACAACGTTAACCTATCAAGTCGTGCTTGCCTTTCGGCCAAAATCAGAGATGCAACTATGCGATAGACTCCTTTTCCACGTGACCATGCTACAAAACCATATTGAGGCCGTGTCTCGTATTTCAGTAAGACTAACCACATCGCCGCCTCGCGGCCCATGCTACTTTGGTCACCAACTGACCCAATCAAGACTTCTGGGTTAAGTGTCACTCGACCGACTCTGTCTTGTGGCATCTCCTGACTTAAACTCAAGACAACTCAATCATAACATACAACTTATATGCCGACAACATAAGACTCGATGCCACATCTCGTGCCGAAGCACGTCGCCTACGTTGCGACCAAATCTTAGGCCCAACATTGTATTCAAACTATACACACACGTTCAACTCGACTCCTTGCTATAGTGCACTCAATACTCGACTCAATCCAAAGGCACACTCGCGGATTGCCGCCCGTGCTGACTCATCTATATGAGGTCACTAGCATGACAAGCTATCATGGACACATAGCTTGCGGTTGGCCGGGACCCTTCCAGCGTAAGGTAGCTAGCCCCCTAGAAGTCCCCGACTAACACGGTGCTATCGAGTCAGCACAACTATCACCGTGTTTCCTTTTGGCCGAAACGGTCCCATGGCCCTGGGTTGCTGTTACGGAGAAACTCTTACCTTGTCGACAAGTTGTCCAATGACCATGCAAGACCCTTCACTCAAACTGACGTCTCACACAATCATTGTACTTTCAGTGTTATCATCTCTTTCCAAAACCAAGTTCAAGTCTTCTATCCTTAAGACCCCTCAAGGACCCCTCGACGATCCACGGTCGCGAGCATTCTTTCCATGTTACCATATCATTTCATTCAACTCAATGCCCATTCGATAGTCCTTTCTCCAAAACTTATTAAATCAATAGTGGTTCATGCCTTAAACACTAAGTCCGTGCATCGTGCCTTAGGTCCATTGTGCTCTACGCGACACTATCGTCCAACACATACTCCATACAACTAGCTTTGAAACCATAGGACTTCGTGGCTATACTCAGCCGTAGAACTCATAGGACAGTGCTTGGAATGTCTTAGGTCGACAATCATCACTTTGCCTAACTTAATCAAGCCTACAACTTAACCCAAGGGACGAGAAAAGGCTATGTCAAGCCTTGCATTGTGGAAGCGTGCATGCTTTATTGAGCATTTATGCGGACGACGCCTATGACTTAGGCTAATTCATATTTTGTGTCAAAGACCAACTTTTCCTTCTCCTAAGCCACGGGACGAAGGACCGAGTGTCATTTTCATAACACACCGTACACCAACTCTAAGCCGACCGTTGGACCTTTCTATATTCTAACTCAAATCGACCCGTCGGGATTATTCCCTTTAGCTATGTGAATTCGTCTCTTTTATTATCAAGCCTACTTGTGCAAGTTGAAAACATGCGATTTATTATGTGAAGGCTAAGATGAGGCAAGTTCCCCGAAACTACCCCACCTGAGCGAGCGGTCGCCTTGACCGAGCGATGTCTTCATGCAGCTGTTGCAAGGCTAAGTCCGAACGCCGTCAGCGTTTTGATTCCTCCGATTGACTGAGCGGAATGGGGCACTACACAATGCATCAGTCGAGAAAAATCCTTTCGAATCCCGAGCGTACGACGCTCGAGAAGATTGTGTCAGATTTTGTCATAATGACTGACAACTGCCTTGTGCTATTTATCATTTGGCACGAGGTAGTTAATTCCTACAGATTTAATACAGAAGGTGCTAATCAACAAATTGTGCCAGGCACTACTTATCAGTTGGCACCATTTGATCAATTTTTTCCAGAAGGAGTTAGATGACCTGGCGTGCATACCATTAATCTTGAAGAACGTGTACGTGAGACTATCCACGACTAAGTATATCTTTCTCACGGAATGCCATTCGTCCCATGCAGTTAAAACTAATCGTTCGCGCAAATGGAGGATGGTGTGCCAATTGCAAGTGTGCACCAATCAGGGTAACTATTTGATAGTTATCTCAAAACTCTATAAATAGAGTTCCAAATCACTTTTCAAGGATCACTAATGATCATAATATTCTGATCAAATTGCTGCAGCACTCTCCAAAGGCTTTCATCTTCGACATCGCATCGTCCAAGGGATAAAGTAATTATTTTCTGATCAGATTCCCACAGTTGCACTTCTCCATAATCAAAATTATACCTTTATACTTTTCTTTCTTAGTTTGTAAATTAGTTTTCTTAGAAAACTTTTGTTCTCGTAAACACATACCAGCCTCGGTCCTCTGTCGAAGTCTCTGAAATCTCGCATCCGTCGGCAGTGTAGCCTTGATCCTCTCGACCAAAGACGACTCCCCTGAATATTCATCAATTGGCCACTACTTCTAGCAATATAACTTTTATCCCCAACTTCTGTAGATCATTCAATAATTATGGTTAGGTAGTCAAAAAAAATTCCATAGATCTCCTACTCAAAGCATCGGCTACAACATTCGCCTTCCCCTGATGGTACTGTAAGTCAATCTCAAAATCCTTCATTAATTCTAACCATCTTCTCTGCCTCATATTCAAGTCCTCTGAGTGAAGACATACGTTAAACTCTTATGAACAGTAAGGTTCTCCACTTGCTCCCTATATACATAATTTCTCCAACGTTTCAAGAAAAGATCACTATGGTAAGCTCCAAGTCGTGAGTAGGATAATTTATCTCATGAGGCCTCAATTGCCTGGAAGCATAAGCTATAACTTTTCTATGTGGCATTAATACACATCCTAATCTTTTTCCAGAAGGGTCCTTGTAGATCATGAACCCTCCAGGTCTATATAGAATCGTCAAGATGGGTGCATTGGTCAGGCACTTCTTCAACTCATCAAATATAATTTGACACTTCTCAACCATCTTACGGGTCAACCAAGTCATCGGTTTCGTAATCCTCGCGAAGTTCTCTACAAACCTCCAATAATACCTGGCAAGCCCAAGAAAACTTTTTATCTCTAAGATTGGTCGGAATAGGTCATGTCTCTACTGTCGATATC
This sequence comes from Iris pallida, assembly GCA_029216955.1. NCBI lineage: Eukaryota > Viridiplantae > Streptophyta > Magnoliopsida > Asparagales > Iridaceae > Iris > Iris pallida. Next base: position 1,172,458 of record JANAVB010002394.1, on the reverse strand, counting down.
TTGGATGGATCCACGAAAATGCCTTCTCTTAAGACAATATGCCCAAGGGAAAAAATGTCTAAGAAGAACTCGTATTTGCTCAATTTAGCATAGAGCCTCTCGCTCCTAAGTGTCTACAAAACAATCCTCAAATGCTGCTCGTGCTCATCCGGCTCTTTGAGTACACCAAAATGTTATCACTAAAAACAACTATAAACTGAGACAAATATTGGTGGAACACTCTATTCATCAAATTCATGAACACTGTTGGTGCATTTGTTAGCCCGAAAGGCATCACCAAAAACTCGTAATGACCATAACGAGTCCTGAATGCTACCTTCGAATGTCTTCTTTGTACACCTTTACTTGGTGATATCTATTGGCCCATTCAGCCATGGTCAAACCGATTTCGATAATTGACTTAAAACTTCAAGTTTGGTATGAAAAGAAACAAAATCATAGATTTGCATCTATAAATTTTTCATACTTTATTTTGTATTTTTCTTTTCTTGAGCCTAGATAAATTGTGCGTCGGGATCTCTGGCAATTAGAAATTTATCTCTTGATCAAAAACCAAACAATATCTTGATCAAAAAGCAAACCAATCCTTGACCCAAAACCAAATCAAATCCAAAAGCCAAAATGACCAGAAACCCTAGTAACCAAACTTGGCCTGAGTTCTGCCTGAATTCGGTCTGAACTCGATCCCCTTGATTTTTCCTGGTCATCAGCATTCCTTAGTCTTTTGGATCTTAAACGTTAAAAAGTATAAATTAGGCTACCAAGTTTTGCCCGAACACTGTCCTAGAAAATCCTATAAAAAGAGAAGAAATTCTTATTTCTATTCACTCATTCAATCTTCATCTTCTCTATCTATTCCTAAGCTTTCTATTCTATTTACAAAGCTTTAATCTTCAAATCTCCAAGACAACTTTGATTCTTCTAGTGCCGATAGTTTTCGATTAGGAGTTTTTGAGTTGTACAAAGCTGGCGTATAAAAGCTTTTCTTAGAAAGATGTTTGAAGTTTGATCATGGGCTTCGGATAAAAAACGACGGTGTTGAAGTTGGCATGTTCTTTAAAGTAAAGCACGCGGTGTAATATCTATTCAAAATAGTGGATTATAGCAGCAAGAGTTCTCGCGAACTGGACTAGTCCTTTCAGAGGGAAACCAGTATAAACATGTTGTATCTGCGTATTGCTTTCTTGCCTTCACTATATTTACTCTTTTACTTTGCTTTCAAGTTCATTAATATTTGCTTCACCTACTTACGTTCATAATTGGTAATTATTTTTCGCTGCACTCTATTTACCCCCTCTTTTGGTGCCATCGATCCTACAATTGGTATCAGAGCATTATTTATCTCTAATCGGATTAAAACTCCTTGAGATATGGCATCCCTATATCCAAGCAATGGTGAAGACCAATCAACAAATAGGCACCCCTATTTGATGGCACAAACTACACGTACTGGAAGACACGTATGAGATTTTACCTCAAGTCTCTTAATTTCGATTTATGGTCGATTGTCATGAATGGATATAAGAAACCACTCCTATTACGGTAGAGGGTGTTCTAGTGAAAAAACTAATTGACAGATATACCGACAATGAAAAAACAAGCTAATCTTGATTCAAAAGACATCAATACTTTATTTTTGCTCTAGATAGAACTGAGTTTATAGAGTTTCTACATGTGTTACGTCAGACAAGGTTTTGAAACTTATTGAGGTTACTCATGAAGGTACTTCACAAGTAAAGGAGTCCAAAATCTTATGACTCACACAAGAATATGAGGCCTTCAAAATAAGTCTAATGAGACTATCACAAATATGTTTACTCAGTTTTTAGACATTGTTAATCCTCTATCTTTCTTGGAAAAGAATACAACGATCATGAGAAGATTCAAAGGTACTTCGCGGGCTAACCAAGAACTGGAATCCTAAAGCGACGACCATTATCGAAGGAAATGATCTCACGACAATGACTCTAGAAACCCTTATGGGAAAGCTCATGATGCATGAGCTAGACCTTAAAGATTTCAAAGAGTCAGCTCCAAAGAGAAGGTGATAGCATTCAAAATGAACCACAAGACGGCCTCTGATGATGAAAGTGAGACAGACAGCTCAGACAATGAGCAGATGGCACTCATGACAAAGAACTTCAGAAGATTCCTCAGATATGAGAAGTCGAACAAGAAGAACAAAGATTCCAGAGACGATAAAGAACTGATCTGCTTCAGCTGTAAAAGAACAGGTGACATCAAAAAGGACTATTCTATTATAAGGAAGGAAGCAAGCATGATCAGACAAACAAGAGAAGGTATTCAATTAGAAACTATGCTACACTAGCATCTAGTGTGAAAGCGAAGCTAGTGATTCTGAAGAAGAAGAGAAGCCTCAAACACAGTGAATCTATGTTTTATGGCTACAGATGCTAAAGTGGACCTTCCTCCTTCCACTAGCAGCAAGTAGATTCTCGATAGTGGTTGCTCCAGGCACATGACAGGTGATAACACATTATTTACAACTCTATCGATGAAGAAAGAAGGCTATGTCCCTTTGGGAACAACCTTAAAGGATATATCATTGGAATTGGCGACATAGGTACTTCTCCCTCACCTATTATCAAAGATGTCAGAGAAAAGAGGACAACATATAACCTGTTAAGCATTAGTCAACTGACTGATCATGGTTATGGAATTAATTTTGTTAAGAATAAATTTTTGTATGATAAAACTTCTAGAATAACTTTCTTTGAGGGAATAAGAGAGGACAACATATATTTACTATATATATCAGAGAAGACTAATTGTACAGGGAAGTGTCTATTCAACTCAAGACGAAAGCTGGGTATGGCATATGCATCTTGGATATGCGAACATGAACACTATTGTAAGATTGTCTACCAAGAAACTGGTACGAGGCTTACCTGAAATAACTTTCAAGAAAGATATAGTCTGTGCCGAATGTGAAAAGAATAAGGCATCTAGATCATCTTTTAAATTAATAAATTTTGTAAGTACCTCTAGACCTCTGCAATTACTTCATATGGACTTATTTGGACCAAGTAGAGTTGCAAGTCTTGGCGGTAAGCTTTATGCTTATGTGATAGTTGATGACTATTCATGATATACTTGGGTTTACTTTCTTGCAAAAAGAATGAGGCATTTTTCTGAGTTTGGATCTTTTTATAAAAAGGTACAAAATGAGAAAGGATTCATGATTACTCGGATACGAAGTGATCATTGAGGAGAATTCGATAACCGTGAGTTTAAATCATTGTGATTCAAATGGATTATTACATGAATTCTCTTGTCCCGGAACACCTCAACAAAATGGTATTGTGGAGAGGAAGAATAGAACTCTTGGTGATATGGCTAGTGTTATGCTAAACTAGCATAATCTTCCAAAATACTTTTGGGCAGAATCTGTTTATACAACATACCATTCTTAATAGAGTTCTGATTAGACCCATCTCTTAAAAGACTCCTTATGAATTATGGTTTAATAGAACTCCTAACATCAGCTATTTCAAGGCCTTTGGTTGCAGATGCTTTATTTTAAATACAAAAGACAACTTGGGAAATTCGACAAAAAAGATGATAAAGGCATATTTTTCGGGTAAGCGGCAAAGTACAAAGGCTACAGGGTATTCAACAAGAGGTCACTTGTTGTTGAAGAGTCAATAAACATCACATTCGATGAGCTGAACAGTCAAAGAAATGACATAGTGACAATGAAAAAGAGAAAACTCCTACCAACAGAACACCAGAAGATACACCATCCACGTTCTATCTGGAAAGGCTGCCAAAACGATTACAGTTTACTCCAGACCATCCGAAAACTGGTAATAGGTGACATCAAGAGGCGTAACTACTCGCTCATGCACAAGAGCGATAGTTGCTAATGTTGCTTTTATTTCCAAAATAGAACCTAAAAATATTTTAGAAGTTTTTAATGATAAATTTTGGATTTTTGCGATGCGAGAGAAACTCAACCAATTTGAACGAAAATCAAGTTTGGAACTTGTTCCCAGACCTATTGATCATCCAAATTGGTACCAAATGGGTGTTCCAAAATAAATTAGATGAGAATGGTTCAGTCACACGCAACAAAGCACGTCTAAGTACAAGGCTATAATCAAGAAGAAGGCATTGACAATGATAAGACGTATGCTCCAGTTGCTAAACTAAAGTCCATTCGAATGCTTTGTGCCTTTGCTAGTTTTTATGGTTTCAAACTCTTTCAAATGGATATTAAAAGTGCTTTTCTAAATGGTTTTATAAAAGAAGAAGTTTTCGTAAAACAACCTCCAGGTTTCGAAGATTTTAAAAATCCTGATCACGTATCCAAGCCACGAAAGGCTCTCTACGGTCTCAAACAAGCACCTCATGCATGGTATGAGCGCCTTAGTTTCTTCTTGATTGATTACAGTTTTTCAAAAAGGAAGGTTATTCCACTCTCTTTATAAAATCTTTGGATAAGAATATTTTATTAGTGCAGATATATGTAGATGATATAATTTTTGGATCAACTAATGAGATGCTATGTAACGAGCTTGCTAAGTATATACAGAGTGAATTCGAAATGAGCATGATGGGAGAACTAACATTCTTCCTCGGGCTACAAATCAAGCAAAGCTCCCAAGATATTTATCAATCAAGCAAAGTATACAAAGACTTGCTGAAAAAGTTTGACATGGACAACGTCAAACCGATCGGCACACTGATGGCAACATCTACAAAGCTTGATATAGATAAAGTGGTACAATAACTGACGTACGTAAGTATCAAAGTATGATTGGTAGTTTACTTTATTTAACTGCTAGTCGACCTGATATTATGTTTTCAGTATGCTTATGTGCATATTATCAGGCTTGTCCTAAAGAATCACATGTGAGCGCCGTTAACGTATCTGCGATACCTTAAAGGAAATTTGACGACTGGTCTTGGTATCCCAAAACCGATTTTGACCTGATAGGTTACTTGGACGCAGATTTTGTCGGATTTAAAGTCGATCATAAAAGTACCAGTAGCACATATCATTTTCTAGGAAAGTCATTAATATCCTGGTTTTCAAAGAAATAAAATTATGTTGAATTATGAACAACCGAGGCTGAATATATAGCCGCAGGAGTTGTAATGCCCAAATTTTGTGGATGAAGCAAACTTTGGAAGACTATTAGTTAACGTTTAATCACAACCCTATTTACTACGATAACATTAGCTCCATTAATCTCACAAAAAATCTGATATGTCATTCACACACTAAACACATAAATTAGACATCATTTTCTTAGAGATCATGTTTTACAGGGAGATATTAACTTAGAATTTTTTACATTGAACATCAACTAGCTGACATCTTCACAAAACCCTTGGTTGAAGATCGTTTTAACTTTATACGAAGAGAATTAAAAATTTGGATGTTGAAATAATATAATTAAATATTATTTGATTAAATCTCATAAATTCATTGAAAATATTTTGGTTGTAAACCGAAAGGGCCCTTTTGTCAACAGGTGTAAATAGCCTAAAGTGACAAGATGTACTAGTCTTCGGACTACCGCTAGTGGGATCCGGCCCTAGAGCTAACCTGAGATATTCTATACAATTTATGCATTTTTAATTAGTTAATATTAATTATTTATTCCAATCAATTATTACTAATTAATTTCATATTTATGTTAAAATCCTGTCACAAACTTTCCAATTATGTTCTGATTACCAAGTGACCGAACTCAGTCTAGGTGAATCAGAACAAAAACTGGACAGTCGGGTTTCCTCCTTTTTAAACCGTTTACATCATCATCTTCCTCACCAAAGCCACCAAAATACTACCGAAAACCCTAACCCTAACTTCTTGTTTCTCCTTCCTCCAAGCCTCTCAAGCTTTCAAATCTTGAATCAGATCTCTCTCGAAGTACTCTTCAACTGTTCATCTTCAATTTTGGTATATTTTCACCCTTTCTATCCATTTCAATTTCAATAGCTCCTAACATTCCTATTTCTTCGAAAAAGAAAAGGAAAGTTGATGAAGGTTCGTCCTCAACTCCTCACGAGGTAGCCTCCTTTTCATTTTCAGTCTCTCTAAACGGATAATGACTTCTTTGATATTTATATTTATGTCATACGATGCATCAAATGAGTGGTTTACTGACTTTCATTAAAGAAAGATTTGTCCGAGATCTCCTATCAATTTTATATTATTTTTTGATCACGCAAACATTTTTGAACACCATCAGTTGCTAGATATAGTTCAATCTAGTTTTCTTATATTCTAATGCTATCCGCATGTTTTATTGCAACTTATCGATCACTAATAGCAAAGTAAATCAAAAGTTGGTAGAGTTGATATTGACTTTGATGCCGATGATTTGGCTATCATACTTCACACTCCTAATGTTGGAGACGTTAGTCAATATCACCTTGGTCCAATTTCCCGAAAGGACAACTTTTGATTCATTTTATGACTCGTTATGTGCACCAAACTCTAGACCCAAAGGCACTCTTCGTCCCAAACACTTAAACAACTATTTCTATGACCTTCATAGAATGGTATTCTCCACCACCATTCCAAAGAATACTGCCCCTGACGAGATCTCCTACCTAGAGCTTCTGCTATCTATCATCTCCATTTTATGTTCCCTTCAGTCTGCCTAAGACGATCATCGCTGCTATGGAACGGTGTCTCAAGAAACTGCGACGACTACTCTATATGATGTACATGTCTTATATTTTAGTACTTTGAGGTTATGCTTGAGCATTGTCCACAGGATGGTGCTCCGACTTATCTTCATGGGTATCGTCGTACTGCTCCTGTTCCAGCCGTTCAGGCTCCTCCTCCTTCAGTTGACCCATCAGCTACTCCTGCTCATCCTCCTGGTAGTGTTACTCTTAAGTCACTCCAGGCTCTCATGGTGGATCAGTTTTGGTCCATGATTTTTGTACCATCCTTCAGCTTCATGCCATCTCCAACTATGTGTGGGATATGTCATACAGTCTTGCTCATAACCATAATGGTCCTATCCCTATGGTTCGTGATCCCACCAGACTTGGATATCGCATCTCAGCGATACTTTGACCCTGCTGCTGCCCGTTATCATACCAACTATCTGAGACCGGTCCTTCCAGGGCGGTTGGCTGATAATGAGGAGGAGAGGATGATTGAGGATCAATTTCCTCGTGATAGATCATCCCTAGTTATGTTTTTAGTTTTATTTGTGTGACTATGTATTAGTAATAAGTGCTTCTTTCAAGCATTATCAGCTTTAGTTTATTTGACTAGTTGTATGAACTCTATCTATTTCATTTCCATTGGTATTTCCATGTTTTCAGCACTATGCATTCCTTTTTTAAGGTTAATGTTTACTATTATGCTCTTGATTGTGCTGAGTACTGCTACTTACTTGAGTCATTTTTCTTCTATGATAAAACGGAGGAGTAGATAGATACTTAATACTAATTCTATTTAAATGTTTATGACTAAATTTTTGTTTGGAGAGATTATTTTTTTTCTAGACTCTTACAGATATTTCAGCTGACTTGTTTTGTTACGGAAGTAACAAGACTTGACCGTACATTACAGGGGAGAAAATTTGTACCAATATTCAAGGCCAAAGCTACTACCGTACCGCATCAAGTCTTCTTCCAAATCAAGCTGAACAGATTCTTAAGTATCAATCGTACTTTTGTTAAATTATCAAAATGGGGGGATTATTGGCCCATTCAGCCACGGTCAAAACGATTTCGATAAATTACTTAAAACTTTGAGTTCGATATGAAAAGAAACAGGAGATCGTAGATTTTGCGTCTATAAATTTTTTATACTTTATTCTATATTTTTCTTTTCTTGAGTCTAGATAAATTGTGCGTCGGGATCACTGACAATTAGAAGTTTATCTCTTGATCAAAAACCAAACCATCTTTTGATCAAAAGACAAACCAATCCTTGACCCAAATCTAAAAGCCAAAATAACCAAAAATCTAGTAACCAAACTCGGCTTGAGTTCTGCCGAACTCGGTTCGAACTCGGTCCCCCTTGATTTTTCGGTCAGCAGCATCCCCTAGTCTTTTGGATCTTAAACATTCAAAAATATGAACGTTAGGCTACCGAGTTCTGCCCGAACTCTGTCCTAGAAAATTCTATAAAAAGAGAAGAAATTTCCATTTCTATTCATCCATTCAATCTTTATCTTCTCTATCTATTCCTAAGCTTTCTATTCTATTTACACAACTTCAATCTTCAAATCTCTAAGATAACTTCGATTCTTCTAGTGCCGGTGGTTTCCGATTAGGAGTTTTCGAGTTGTACAAAGCATGGCGTATAAAAGCTTTTCTCAGAAAGGTGTTGTTAAAGTTTGATCGTAGGCTTCGGATAAAAACACGACGGTGTTTAAGTTGGCTTGTTCTTCGGAGTAAAGCACGCGGTGTAATCTCGATTCAAAATAGTGGACAATAGCGAGCAAGGTTCTCGGGAACTGGACTAGTCCTCTCAGAGAGAAACCAGTATAAACCTGCTGTGTTGAGTATTGCTTTCTTGCCTCCTCTATATTTACTGCTTTACTTTGCATTTCAAGTTCATTAATATTTGCTTCACCTGCTTAAGTTCTTAATTGGTAATTTTTTTTCGCTGAACTCTATTAACCCTCCTCTAGAGGTGCCATCGATCCTACAATTGGTATCAGAGCACAGTTTATCTCTAGTCGGATTAAAACTCCTTGCATTGCTACTCTATGCATTGCTACAAAGCTACTAGATATGAAAGACAAAGTGGCCCCCGAATCAAATAGTGCAGTGGCAGTTATAGATGCTACTATGATAATACCTGTAATCACCACACCTTCGAATTCCTCTACAACTGGTGCCAAAACATAAGCCTGGCCAACTCTCTGTCCTCCAGCCTGCTGTCTAACCCTTATACTAGACCCCTGTGGTGGTAAAGGTGGTCCTCCTGCTGCTACAATCTCCAAACTGGCGGTCTCGGTCCTGGTGGTGCTTGTAGTGCTTGTAATGCTTGCCTTGGGGTTGTCTGCTGTTGGGGACACTCCATAACACGATGTTGGTCAGATCCACATCGCAAGAAAATCCTAAGTCTTCTCTGGCAATCTTGCTGAATGTGTCCCTTCGTGCCACATTGATGACAAATCGGGAGCTCCTTTGCTGGATTGGGTCCTCGTTGATAGTCTCTTGGAGATGAGCTTTTGCTAACACCTCGGCGTACGAAACTCTAGACTGTGTAGTAGATCGCTGAAGCTCCTTCATGAACCCATGGTGAAATCTCCTTGCCTTCTCCAAGTTATTCGGTATAAGGGCGGTACCGACTAAGGCGACATAACTCCGTGTCATACTCGTCTACGGTCATATTCTCCTGCTTGAGGTGGAGGAATTGATCGTATAGAGCATCTCAAACTGTAGCGAGGAAGTAATTCGCATTGAAATACTCCAAGAACTGCTTCCAAGTCTGATCTCTGTCGATGTCTCGCTCGATCGACTCCCACCAATAATGTATATTTCCTTTGAGCTGGGTCCCAACGGCTATCATCCATATATCTTCAAGAAGCTGCGAAGCATCTAGAAGCTTCTAAGTGCTGAATATCCATGCAGTGACCTCCTCCGGTGTCTCATTACCCTTAAATGGCTTTGGGTTCATCTGTCGATAGCCACGGATAGTGTATACCGTCGAAGCGGTGTTAGTACTGGTACAGGGGCTGGGGCTTCCAACCTCTCTACTACCAATATCAAGCTCTGCCTCATAGCCTCAGTCTGTTATATGTGTTGCTTCATCTGCTGCTGGATCATAGTCTGAAAGAATCGAAACATCTAGGCCTGGCCATCGGATTTGGACATCTGTGGCATCGGTCCGAAAGGTTGTTGTAGGTAAGCTTTATGTGGCATCTGATTCAAAATGGAGGTGGTAGGGGCAATGGATCCTCCTACGGTGTCTGGGTCTGTGCGGTCTAGCCCTCATGCTGATTCAAACTGGAGATACGAATCCCACTAGTGTCTTCAGATTGGCTGGAACCTCTCCGAAAGTCCGGTTCTCTGGTGTCACTGGAGTCCTACCATCGCTAGGAGTGGTGTCGTTGGTTAGGTCAGCTCCGAAATCCATGCGTCCACTATGCAATTGCATCTTGCTGTAAAAGAAAAATCATATGAGAGGAGTATAGAATCAAGCTGGAAGCATAAAGGAAATAGTGCGAACTTGGAATTGCAAATGCGATAAAATAGAAAATAGATGAGATTTCCTAAGACTCCTTATTCCTAATTTGAAGGCTCGCATTAGTAATTTAGGTAACCAAAATGACAAACTGACCTGCATAGCCAAAATATGTTAGGCCCAGTTCCAAAATATATAGGAACCCAAGACATGAGCATACCAGTTGTAGGCTGGAATAAGCATTCCCAATTTAATGCACTTATCCTAATCGTAATAGGCTATATCCTATAATACAATACAATAGTCACAGGTAATCTAACTTTTCCACATCAATAATACTAGAATCTCATAGACGGTATAACAACATCAACACAGAAGAATATAATAAATATCAGATTGAAATAAATATAAGTCTAAATAATCAAATACAAGATATGTCTAAAATAATCAAGTGTGGTGGAAATATATATCTACGAAAAATAATACAATTCTAAAATAGTAAAGTACTGACATGAAGAAATAGTCAGGACATAGCTAGCTAGATAAAATATTTGGTTCTAATCAGTTGTCAACCCCTGGATCAGGAAAACTCCTCGGGCACAATCTCTATCTCCTTTGCAAGATAACCGGGCTCTATGCCTTATCCATAAACTATAGGATAAAGGTACTCGTCCGAATCTAGGAAAGAACCAGGTCCTCAGGGGACATAACAAGATACAACAACTAGCCACAATATGAACAGTAAAAGTAATATACATGAACATGAATATAACAGATAAGGTAGACTATCCATCTAAGTGTATACACTTGAAGACTACACTGGAATTATACAGGTAGGTAAGGAGTGATATTAGCATCAACTAATATTGCGAATATACTAGCATACTCCCGCCCAATCCGGAGACTAGTCCGTAGACGATAATGGAATATCCACTAGTATAGCCTATACCAGGGCAAAAGCGAGGCTAATGTGGATAGGGTAATCCCGTACGCCTACTAATAGTCTTTCCCGTCCAGGAGTAGTACAAGATCATGTCTGTAATGCCCCGCTCCGCACGATGCGTTACGCTGAGACGTTGACTCAAAGAGTCGCGTTGACCGAATGAAATATATCGATGCGAATCGATATGAAAGATACGTTGTCCCGAGCAATACATCAAACTAAGTCGATGCAAAGAGTTGCATTGTCCCAAAGAATGCATCAAATTGAATCAATGCAAAGTGCATTGCCCTGAAGGATAAGTGCGTTGAGTCGGCTCGAAGATTTAAGAAATTGAATCCACCCAAGGCACAAGTCCGAATCGATACAAGTATTGATTTTAGTTGGTTTCATGTACAGGCTATCCGTTTACGCTAAAATATTAGAGGTTGACATTTTGCCTCATTCGCAATGGGTCCGTAAAAACCAAATCATCGCCTCACAACGGCTGGGACTTGGGCACGGTAGGCCGAAATTGATCAATAGTTCAATAAAATAAGAAGTGCTCGAATGGCTAAGTCAGAAGATTTGGCCATGCAACAAAGATAAGAAATCCAGCCGCATCGGTTCGACAAACAAGGCGTATCGGTTTAAGGTGGGAGGACTGACCCTTCCTTTTACTCCTTCATGCCTAAGTAAGAATGTATCATTGTATGCTAAGTTAACCTATCGATGCCACGGGCATGGTCCGATCGGAAGATAATCATAGTGTGTGTTGAATACTAGTTAGAACAATTGAAATGAACGTGGATCAAATGCACGAGTCACTATGGAACATTGGATATCGCAAAGGCGAGCACCTCGGTGCACAAGCCACAAGAACATGATAACTGTATTCAGCGAGTACATTCGTGCATGAACCATTCCATGCCTTCGCGTACGAGTTAGAAAGGCTAGTACATTGAAAGACAATATAGGCAATTGCCCTAGTGCACGAGCCATGTACATTGAACACTAAGGCATAGAACATGGAAATATAGCTTCGATGCGTGCAACAAGTGCACGATGCGAAGAAAAATATGATAAATGTGTCAAAATGTGCGTACGTGCACGAGATCATAAAAACATGGCTTCGTTGCGAAAGTGTACAGTTGTGGCATGAATGTGATAGAACTGTCAGATATGACATGATGCCTCAAAAAGTGTTCGGGACCTTCGGGTCGTTCGGTTGACGAACATTGAGTTGAGGCATGATGCCAATGAACATTGAAACAAAGTATGAAATGTGAGAACATAGAAAGTTAATGAAAGAAATACGAAATTGTAAAGTCTGAGTCTCGGACTCAAGACTATGTTTGGTTGTTTAAATAATAGTGAGTTGCATGGTCGAATGGAGTTGAGAAAATTGCAAAAATCTCCCATACACGAAAACATTCCCTTTGAACGAGTGCGCCGGGCACCGGAACCGTTCGGCCTAGGAGGGATATAATCTTTGAGAGGCGCACATCCGTAAGACGATTAGCGATCGCTTAACAAGATGTAAAAGCCACAAATAATGGTATGCAAGGAAGGTCTCCATAATTAGGATAGCAACCCACTACGAGAGGTGCGGAACTACCCAATTTGAGAAAGAAAAGAAAGAGAGAAAAGAAAAAAAAAAAAAAAAAAAAAAAAAAGAAAAGAAAGAAAAAGAAAGAAAGAAGAAAGAAAGAAAGAAAAGAAAGAGAGAAATGCCTTTAGTCTATTCTGGCGTGAATACGCCAACGACCTTTATAGTTAAGGAACGATGGGTTGAAAGTGCAGGCACGTATGTATCCTGCACACATAGATCCTGTATAGAGAGCACTTATATCATGTCAGGGAAGGAATGTGGCATATTCACCTTGCGTCATTGCAAGGGTGAGTACGTCTATGCTGGTAAGAAGTCGCGCTACAAAACAAACACGAGATTGCTTGCCTGCTTGCGAATTCAATTCGAATAACATCTTGCCATGATAACATGCTTTACACTTTTGAATATGCCATAAAATGACCCTAAGGAGAATATAGCAAGATCATAAGCTAAGTTGCATGATTCAACATAAACACTAAATGTCGATTTAGAAAGTGGGTCTTTTCATCAGTATATGCGAGGACGAATGTATTGATCCCTACCAGCTTTCATACAGGGTATAGAGAATGGATTACTCGCAGCAAAGCTTCGTTTGATCGTACAGAGGCATGGAATGCCGTAGCGTTTGAAGCGTGCGATCGCATTGACGCTAGGACTTACAATAAGATTGATGCGGTCAAGATATAGAAGGCATGATGTATGGAACGGTGAAAGCTTTTGTGGGTAAGAGAGAACTTGAGTGTTGTAGCCAATCTGGCAAATTAGTTGGGCTATTAACAGCCTTTGTAATCTCAGTTCATTATCAATAAAGAGAATTGTTTCGTATTGTTTTCTTCCGTTTGCTAATATCAAATCAAGATAACCATTTTGAGAACATGTCATCTTGTCTTGCACAAGTGCAACTCTAGGCTCATGCGGTATCACGCCCCCTGCGAGGACGATAATTCGGGTGATTCTGGGTCGGGGCGTGACAGATTGGTATCAGAGTTCTAGGCTCAATTTCTTCAGGACACTTGCTTTGTTTCAATTCCAAAGAGTTGCCCACCACCAATTGAATCACTCTTGACTCTACTCGATGCCGCACTGGATGTTCCATAATAAGTCTAATATAAAGTCGGGTAACGTTGCCGCAAGTATTTTGAATTTACATGATGTTGCGATGAAATTTGTGAAACGTTTCGTTGCACTGAATGCAACGAGCCGTAAAATGTTAGTTGCTACACGTGCAACAAATTATGAAATACAATTTGAGATGTTGTTATTGCAATGTAACATGTTGAATGAGAATGAAACAATGGCTGAGGTGCAATGGGTTGATAATATTGGTTGCACCAAAACGAAAACTTTAATAATGCGTTGCAGGAAGTGCAACAAGTTGATTGTGAATGTGCATTAAAATGAAAGTGATAAGTCAATATTGAATGTGTTCAACGGATTTGAGCATTGACTTTGAATGTCAGGAATAAATTATTGCACGAGGTGCAACAAATGTCAAAAATAAATTGTTGCATGAGGTACAATGAATGTCGAAAATAAGTTGTTGTACGATGTTTAATGCGTATCGGTAGTAAATTATTGCACGTGGTGTAACGTAGGTCAAAGTAATCACTGCACGGAGTGCAACGGATATTGAAAATAAATTGTTGCATGTTGTGCAACAGGTGGAACTGAAATCATAAATAGATAGAAACGAATCGTTCGCAGTGTATCGAACTTGAACTTGTATTGGCGAATGTACACATTAGCCGAATTGTGTCTGATCTTGATTAATCAAAGTTACGGTTGTGGTCAAGCACGATCACTGCGGAAATCGTGAGTCGGAAGAGATTGTTGGTTCATACCGAGTATAATACGAGGAAAATGACTAATTTTTGAGGTATATGCCATACCACATATGCGATGAATGACTGATTTTGAATGGTATATATACCACATGTGCGATGAATTGCATCGACGCATTGTGATAATTGCAGAAGGTTTGTCCTAAACGGACGGAAGAGTACCGAAACTCGATTGGAAACTTGTGTGATGGTATGTCGATGCAAGTGTTCTTCGATAATCGGTTGGAACGATAGGACGGGTACTCGTATCAATGAATGATACGTCGACGAAAATTTATAAGTCGGTCGAACGATCGAGACTAGCGGAACGATTATGCCTTGAAGCAATGATCGAATCGACGGAAAAGATAAACTTGAACTTACAAACGAGTCGCACGACTTACAATCTCGATGGAAATATTGGACGATACAAATTATAATCGAATCACACGACTTACGATCTCGACAAAAATGTTAGAATACGCGAATGGTAACCGAATCGTACGACTTGCGATCTTGATAGAAATGTTAGCCGATGCAAAGTGTAATCGAATCGCATGACTTGCGATTTCGATGAAAACATTGGTTGATTCGGATAGCCGTGCCTAAGAAAGATAGGGTTATGTCGAGACAAGACTCAATGTGAGCACGACGAAATCATATGAAACTTAGAGGGCATGATTGCATGACTCGAGGGACGACGTCTGAAAATTGGTAACTTGGTTACGCGATCAAAGTATAACGGAATGCAACGAATCGAGAAACGATTCGAGACGTACGGAAATTTTGTGGAGAACTTGGACGTATGCAATGCAAGATGTCGACGTTGAAATATAATCAAAGTTGACCCTTACGCTATCAAAATTGATACGACATGTCGAGATCGGTACGTAAGGAAATATCAGCACGATGTGAGAATACAAAATAGAGTGTGCCTCGCGCTACCAAAATTTGTAAATAATAATACAAGAATGAACGAACTGGTTAATCATGAACTTTGTGATTGATCAAGACGAGACTATAAGTCATCGACGATTGTTTCGATGCGTATAGCATCTCGGGTGTCGACCGTGGGTAGATAGACTCGAACTCAATACGAGTAGATGTTTCATGAATTTTGGAATCATCGACGATTGTACATGACTTTGCTCGGAGAATAGTTGCGCATTAGTTGCGCCGATAGAAATGGTTTTACTCAAAATTTGGTAGTCGCATAGAAATCGTCGGAATGTGATTTGGTTTCGAAATAAGATATAGCATGGTTCATAGTAAACTGTCCTTCGTTAATGATCCATAATTATCGAGCGTAGCTTCGGGGCAGCTGACCCTAGAAGACTTGACCGCCAAATCAAATTGAATGTTGCAGACCGTAAGATGACCCATACGATATCGCATATAAAATTGTATCGATAACAAATATAATATGGTGTATGTTGATGATAAGTCTAGGCAATTTTGAGAAATCTTGCTATGCACAAGCGCGAGTGGTAAGAGAATGACTTACGAGTTATGTATTAGATTTGGATTCACCTTACAATTGAGCTTGCGTGAATCGAAATTATGTTTGATGTTGCGAGACGGATAAATTAGGAATTTGGCTAGTGAATTCCTACTCGTTAGGAATCGAACGTAAGATGCATCGTAGAGACTTTGAGTCAAAGCAATTGTTGCCTTGAGCACCGTAGCCTCGATGTAAACTTTTATGTCAGATAGATTGTGGCCTTTGTGCAAATCAATTTAAAGTTACGTCGGGAGAATTTAACCACGGTGTCTAGGTAAGTAACCTAGCGGGCGTAGTCCTGAATGTTGATGCATTTGCAAGTCAACAAAGAAAATCGTATCAAGATAAGTTGCATAGCCAGACTTTGGAAATAGTTGGGTGGCGACTTCGAACGCATGGCGTTGCGAAGGATCATTGCGATCGAATGTACGACGGCTTGACGCAACGTATAGATTTGACAGTCCATACGAAACATACAAAATAAGAAAATAATTTTTAATCACTTTGCGTGCAGTGACTTTATTGAATGAATCACGTATGTATCGACTATAAATATGTGATAAAATTTCGAGATAGTTGCGAAAGATAAGTCCGATAGGGAGTACGAGAAGGCAAGCATAGGATTGAAATTTACCTATCATCTTTGTTCCAATTCTTTACCACTGGGCTTGGCTGAAATACACATATTTTTGGGATGCCTTGAATAGATGTACGATCCAAATCAAGTTTATACAAAATTCAAATCGAGCTGCAGGAAAGACTCTAGAATGTTAATGAAAAGCTTGCAAGATAGTGTGAAACGAAACAACGATAATTAGACGAGATCGTAAAATGATCTATAAAATACTTAATCTGAGTGTTGGTTTTGGTTCGAGGATGAACCTTGTTTTGAGTGGTATATTCTGTAATGCTCCGCTCCACACAGCGCATTATGCTGAGACGTTGACTCAAAGAGTCGCGTTGACCGAATGAAATGTATCGATTCGAATCGATACTAGAGTTACGTTGTCCCGAGCAATGCATCAAACTAAGTCGATGCGAAGAGTTGCATTGTCCCAAAAATGCATCGAGTTGAATCAATACAAAGCGCTGTATGCCCCGAAGGATAAGTGTGTTGAGTCGGCTCGAAGATTCTAAGAAATCGAATCTATCCAAGGCGTAAGTCTGAATCGATGCAAGTATTAATTTTAGTTGGTTTCATGTGCAGGCTATTCGTTTACGCTAAAATATTATAGGTCGACATTTTGTCTCATTCGCAACGGGTCCCAAAATCCAAATCAACGTCTTACAAGGCTGGGACTTGGACACGGTAGGCCGAAATCGATCGAGTAGTTCAAAACAAGAAGTGCTCGAATGGCTAAGTCAGAAGATTTTGCCGGCAACAAAGATATAAAATCGAGCCGTATCGGCTCGACAAACAACAAGTCATATGGTTTAAGGTGGAAGGACTGACTCTTCTTTTTACTCCTTCATGCCTATGTAAGAATGTATCATTGTATGCTAAGTTAACCTATCGATGCCACAGGCGTTGTCCGATCGAAAGATAAATCATAGTGTGTGTTGAATACTAGTTAGAACAATTGAAATAAAATGTGCATTAAATGCACGAGTCTCTATGGAACATTGGATATCGCAAAGGCGAGCACCTCAGTGCACAAGCTACAAAAACATGGGATAACTGTATTCGACGAGTGCATTCGTGCACGAGCCATTCCGTGCCTTCGCGCACGAGTTAGAAAGGCTAGCACATTGAAAGACAATATAGGCGAGTACCATAGTCTAAGAGCCATGTACATTAAACACTAAGGTATAGAACATGGAAATACGGCTTCGATACGTTCATCAAGTACACGACGCGAAGGAAAAGATGATAAATGTGTCAAAAAGTGCGTACGTGCACAAGATCATAAAAAGATGGATTCGTTGCGAAAGAGTACAGTTGTGGCATGATGTGATGAAACTGTTAGATATGACATGATGCCTCGAAAAGTGTTCGGGACCTTCGGATCATTCGGTTGACGAACATTGAGTTGAGGCATTATGCCATTGAACATTAAAACAAAGTATAAAATATGAGAACATCAAAAGTTAATGGAAGAAACACAAATGATAAAGTTTGAGTCTCGGACTCAAGACTATGTTTGGTTGTTTGAATAATAGTACATTGTATGGTCGAATGGACTTGAGAAAATTGCGATAATCTCCCGTGCACGGGAACGTTCCCTTCGAACGGGTGCACCGTGGCACCGGGAGTTTGGCCTAGGAGGGATATAATCTTTGAGAGGCACACATCCGTAAGATGAATAGCGACCGCTTAGCGAGATGTAAAAAGCCACAAATAATGGTATGCAACGGAAGGTCTCCGTAATTGGGACAGCAACCCAATACGAGAGGCACCGGGCTATCCAATTTGAGAAAGAAAAGAAAAAGAGAAAAGAAAAAAGAAAAGAAAGAGATAAAAGAAAGAAAGAAAAGAAAGAGAGAAACGTCTTTAGTCCATTCTGGCACGAATGCGCTAACGACCTTCATATAGTTAAGGAACAATGGGTTGACAGTGCAGGCACGAATGTATCCTGCACACATAGATCCTGCATAGAGACTATTTATAACATGATAGGGAAGGAATGGGGCTTATTCTCCTTGCGTCAGTGTAAGGGCGATTATGTCTATGTTGGTAAGAAGTCGCCCACAAAACAAACACAAGATTGCTTGCCTGCTTGCCTATTCAATTCAATAACATACTTGCTATGATAACATGCTTTACCGCTTTCGAATATGCCATGAAATCGACCCTAAGGAGAATATAGCAAGATCATAGGCTTAGTTGCATGATTAACATAAACACTAAATGTCGGTCCAAAAGTGGGTCTTTTCATCAGTACATTCGAGGACGAATGTACTGATCCCTACCAGCTTTCACACAGGGTGCAGAGAATGGATTACTCGCGATGAAGCTTCGCTTTATCACGCAGAGGCATGGAATATTGTAGCGTTTGAAGCGTGCGATCGTATTGACGCTAGGACTTGCAACAAGATTGATGCGGCCGAGATATAGAAGGCATGATGTATGGAACGGTGAAATCCTTTATGGGCAAGAGAGAACTTGAGTGTTGTAGCCAATTTGGCAAATTCAGTTGGGCTATTGAAAGCCTTTGTAATCTTAGTTCTTTATCAATAAAGAGAATTATTTCGTATACTCTGTTTTCTTCCGTTTGCTAATATCAAATCAAAGATAACCATTTTAAGAACTTGTCATCTTGCCTTGCATGAGCGTAACTCTAGGCTCGTACGACATCATACATGTAGTGCCCCGCTCCACGAAGGCACTAAATAAATAGAAAGATCGGATTGCTGGCTCTGCAACAGAAGACGATTGATTTGGGTAAGTGGACAAAGTCTCATTTTATTATTAGCTTGCGCCTAACAAGAATATGAGCTTTTGAATAATATTGTTGCTAATAACAGGATGCTAGACTTTGAGTATGCTTATAAGAGAATCCACATGTTGCCTTGAAAAGAAAACAGAGAAGCTATTGCCTCGGTGTAGAGAGTGTCCACTTAGCGACGAGCTGAACCCAAGGGAGGCACAGCGGCTAAGATGGATCAAAAGAGTCCCTTATATGCTTGAAATAAAATGAAACAAATGTTGGCTTTTTCAAAGATGTGTTTTCAAAAGACATATAAACAGACTCTATATGCATAGGAATGTACATAGGTAAAACTAGCAAGATCACATCACAAAAAATATTTTCTCACTAAATGAACAGTGATCGTTTTAGACAAATATAGCTCTTTGTTCACAATCACCTGTATGCTGATATACTGACCCACCATCAGTCTGCATGCAGGTGCACTATGCATCGAGAAGGATAGTCCGAAGCGATAGCCCGAGCCTTATCCTCAGAAGCCAGAAATCAGAAGAGATGCCAAGAGACGACATCTGTTGCAAGAGTTGTTTTGTATATAAAGGGATGTAATATATGGGAACGGGATCATTGTAGTCTGTAAAGTTCTGAGAGAATGTAACATTGAATCAGAGAAAATCGAGAGCTTGTAATCTGTTCAAATGAAATCAATAAAAAAAATAATTTTTGTTACCATTGTTTTTAATGCTTGTATTCTGAAATATGTCTGCTGCTGCTTTAATTATTTGCTTTACATTCTGCTGCGTATTGTCAATCTTGTCTATCTTGTCTTGCTTAAGGTCTTGGCCTTATGCAAGTACAACTTAGGCTTGTACGGCATCACGTCCTTAGCGAGGACGAATGGTCTCACAGAGTCCTAAAGCAAGGACGAAAGGACTCTGCGGGATCGAGGGCGTGACAGAATGGTATCAGAGCAACACGATCCTCTGGCCAATTTTGATTCAATTGAATTCGTACATGTTCTTCTGATCAAAATTTCCTTGTCTCTTTGATATCATCAATGAGATAAACGTTCCATACGATAAGTTCGTAGATATTTTTATGATGTCGGCATATGTTTTATCGATTTAATGGATTGAGATTGAAATACTTTATTGAACAAGAGTTTTGATATGATCTGAATTGTGATTTCATGGATTCATGATGGCGAAGGATGAGGACTATCGCTGCTAAGGATATCGTAAGTTTCTCTTTAAGTTTCGAGGACGAAACTTCTTTTCGGTAGGTAATTATGTAGTGCCCCTCTCCGCGAAGGCACTAGATAAACAGAAAGATCGGTTTGCTGGCTCTACAACAGAAGACGATTGATCTGGGTGAGTAGACAAAGTCTTATTTTATGATTCGCTTGCGTCTAATAAGAATATGATCTTTTGAATGAATGTTGTTGCTAATAACAAGATGCTAGACTTTGAGTATGCTTATAAGAGAATCCATATTTTGCCTTGAAAAAAAACAGAGAAGCTATTACCTCGGTGCAGAGAGTGTCCACTTAGCGATGAGCTGAACCCAAGGGAGGTACAACGGCTAAGATAGATCAAAAGAGTCCCTTATATGCTTGAAATGAAATGAAACAAATGTTGGCTTTTTCAAAGATGTGTTTTCAAAAAACATGTAAACAGACTCTATATGCATGGAATGTACATAGGTAAAACTAGCAAGATCACATCACAAAAAACATTTTCTCACTAAATGAACAGTGATCGTTTCAGACAAATGTAGCTCTTTGTTCACAATCACCAGTATGCTGATATACTGACCCACCATCAGTCTGCATGCAGGTGCACTATGCATCGAGAAGGATAGTCCGAAATGATAGCCCGAGCCTCATCCTCAGGAGCCAGAAATCAGAAGAGATGCCAAGAGATGACATCTGTTGTATGAGTAGTTTTGTATATAAAGGGATGTAATATATGGGAACGGGATCATTGTAATCTGTAAAGTTATGAGAGAATGTAACATTGAATCAGAGAAAATCGAGAGCTTGTAATCTGTTCAAATGAAATCAATAAAGAAATTGTTTCTTGTTACCATTGTGTTCAATGCTTGTATTCTAAAATATGTCCGCTGCTACTTCAATTATCTGCTTTACGTTCTGCTGTATATTATCAATCTTGTCTATCTTGTCTTGCTTAGGTCATGGCCTTGTGCAAGCACAACTTAGGTTTGTATGGCATCAAGCCTTAGCGAGGACGAATGGTCTCACAGAGTTCGAAGCGAGGACGAAAGGACTCTGCGGGATCGGGGCGTGATAATGCCCCCGGCGAGGACAATAATTCGGGTGATTTTGGGTCGGGGTGTGACAATGTCCGTGACTCGCATGACTCGTATCTCACATGCCAGTCCTCTAACTAACACAACTAGTCATATATGACCCATCACACGAACCCCTTGTACCGGCCAAGTACAGGGTGTGTGCCAATACTAATGTAACTCTCACTCCAAATGTCGTGTCATGAGTCACGCCCATTATTAGAAGTCATTAAAAAATAACTTCAATACGAGGAAGTCTACTAGCACACTAGGTCACACACACACCCACTATGTGTCAACGATGGAATCATCGACGGCACCCAAGTCACACTTGGATGCTCACCTAACACATCTAATCCTAACACACAACAACATGTCCATGTATAACAGAAAATAAAATAAGATCACAGTGGTACAGTATCTTACATGAAATCGTCGCAAGAATGTAGATTATCGGTCCAACTCCAACTTCTGCAGTCACGGTCTGACGAACTCCTATAAATAATATTACTACTTATTAGTACTCATACTAACATTATCACCATAATTTATATACGATACAATCTATATAACCATCAATTCTAAATAGTAGTCATTTACTATATAACTATTTATAGTAAACCTTTTAGATATAACATAAAATCATACAATATATATATATTATATATTATGTTTTAGTTCTGAATAGATAGCTATTTAATTCTAGAAATAGGGATTATAATCCAAAATTCGAGAAAAATAAGGTTGGTAAAGTTCCATGATCAACTAGCCATAATAGCATTAATTAAATGTCCAATTTGAAACTTTTCCTAGTCATCAATAAATACAAAATTAGTTCTAAAATAAATAGCAAATAAATCATTATTTGCCAACTAATATTGATCATAGATTAGGGAGCAACAATTTATATGCCATGCATGATCATAGGATTATTTTGAATCACAAGT
This sequence comes from Iris pallida, assembly GCA_029216955.1. Lineage (NCBI taxonomy): Eukaryota > Viridiplantae > Streptophyta > Magnoliopsida > Asparagales > Iridaceae > Iris > Iris pallida. Next base: position 1,149,846 of record JANAVB010002394.1, on the reverse strand, counting down.
TGAAGATTTTCGACGATCCGAAATTACTGATAACCTAGTTCTTCGAAGATGTCAGAATACATATATCACAGCAAAAATATAAAAACAAATTGAAGGGGATTATAGATAATCGAAATACGAATGTTTTCATATAGGGTCTTGATGGTAAGAGTCAGTTTAATTAGACCAAAACCTGGATATACCAAACAGTATCAATTCTGAGAACACTTTGGCAAAATGTGTGCCCCGCTTGGGCGCATAGCCATATCTCAGGCTATGCGCCCTCCTTTTGAAGGAGCTAGTCTTGGGCGCATGAAACTTCACTGGCTGGGCGCATGGAGCTTTACTGACTGGGCGCATGGAGCTTCACTGGCTGGGCGCATGGAGTTCTACTGACTAGGTGCATGGAGCTTCACTGACTGGGCGCATAGAGCTTCACTGGCTTGGGCACATGGGGCTTCATTTGTTGAAAAAATTTCATGCTTCTACAAGACCCCCTTCAAAGTTTTTGATACTTGAACAAGTTCGAAATACTTTAAAAGAAGCATGGATCATCTTCTCGTGATGCAATGGACGCATAGCATGGCTCTCTCCTTGGACGCGTAGTGTTTGGCCAGCCTGTCAGATAGATACGACTCTTGAGATCTTCCTCGAAATTTGAACTGTCAGAGTCATCGGAGTGGAATTTAAAGCGGTCCATTCTGCATATGTTGTCCACGTCAGCAAGTGACAGTCGCATAGTATGCAGGAGGCTGATTCCTTACGTGGACGCATAGGCCATTGTGGACGCATAAAACACAATGGGCACATGGGCGCATAAAGCAAGTAGGTGCATAGGAAGTGGCCCGTGCCTATAAATAGGCCCTAAAGGAGAGAGAAAGCTCATTATTCCCATCTCTTAGAATTTTTCAAAAAACTTTTCATCTTCTTTCTTTGAGAACCATGTCTTCCAAGGTCGCCAAGAGGTCTGCAAAGGGCAAGGGGGCTGCGCCGAGTGGCTCTCCTCCCGCGGCAGCGTCCTCGGCAGTTCAGGACCCGATTCTGGGTGAGGGCATGCTTCAAAAACAAAGTCTCGAGCGTTAATTTACGACGCTCGGAGTTTTCTTCTCCCTGGGCGCTTGTGCCTAAGGCAATATACTTCTGTGAGCATCATTATGCGCCCACAGAAGTCATGCGCCAACACTGTGGTGTGCTATGCGCCCACGTGTTGCCATGTTATGCGCCCTCTAACTATGGCATGTTTATGCACCCACGTATTGTTCGTGTGTTGTGTGCCCACATGTCTTATTTTGGGCGCATATCCCTTTAGGCACGTAGCCTTTTGGGCGCATAGAAGCCCTTCAAAACTTAGTTTTTCCTACAAATTTTTGAGTCTGACTTTCTTTCTGTCCTTGCAGTAAAGATGTTTGTCCCAGAATTTGACGGAATCCCTTTCGGCTCTGCTTATCAGGCCCATGGTACCAGTCCCATAACAAGTATGATCAGCACGGTTCAGGCCAAGATTAGTCAAAATCAGCCTACGGAGCGGACCCTCGCCATACTTGAACAGGATAAGTCCTTCTTGAGGTAGATGGTTAATGATGAGAAGTTCGTACGTGGAGGGACACGTCGCTTCAAGAAGCCGTACTTCTTGTCTGGTGATAGTGTAGGGTTTGAAGATGCTTCATCTCCTAGATTGACTTAGGATGACTTCGTCTTCTTGTTCGGCCGGGGCAGGTGGGTCAGAACGCCCAGTGCTACTACCCTCAGACTTGGGCTCCTCCTTTACAACAGCTTCAATCTTGGTAGTAATTCCTTTTCCGATGAGCGCCAACTCTTCTTTTACCTTAAATTTTGGTATCACCTCATTCTTAACGAATGGTGACTCTTGTTTGATGAAAGATTGCAGTATTTCCTCCTTCACAACGGTCTCAGCCTTCAGCATGGATGCTGTAAGAAGCAAAGACAGAAAAAAAAAGGCCAGACTCAAAAATTTGCAGGAAAAACTAAGTTCTGAAAGGCCTTTATGCGTCCAAAGGGCTATGAGACCAAAAGAAATGCGCCCAAAACAAACATGTGGACGCATAACACATGAACAGTACGTGGGCGCATAACATGCCATAGCTTGGGGGCACATAACATGGCAATATATGGGCGTATAGCACACCACAGTATTGGCGTATTACTTCTGTGGGCGCAGAATGATGCTCACAGAAGTATGTTGCCTTAGGCGCAAGCGCCCAGGCAGAAGAAAAGTTCGAGCATCGCAAATTAACACTCGAGAATTTGTTTTTTAAGCATGCCCTCACCCAGAATCGGGTCCTGGACTGCCGAGGACGCTGCCGAGGACGCTGTCGCGGGAGGAGAGCCACTCGGCGTAGCCCCCTTGCTCTTCGCGGATCTCTTGGAGACCTTGGGAGACATGCTTCTCAAAGAAAGAAGATGAAGAGTTTTCTGAAAAACTCTAAGAGAAAGGGAATAATGAGCTTTCTCTCTCCTTCAGGGCCTATTTATAGGCACGAGCCACTTCCTATGCGCCCACTTGTTTTATGCGCCCATACGCCTATTGCGTTGTATGTGCCCACAATAGCCTATACGCCCACGTGAAGAATCAGCTTCCTGCACACTATGCTACTGTCACTTACTGATGTGGACGACGTATGAAGGATAGAGCACTTCAAATTCCACTCCGATGAATCTGACAGTTCAGATTTCGAGGAAGATCTCAACAGTCATATCTCTCTGACAGGCTGGCCAAATACTATGCACCCAAGGAGAGAGACCAACATGATCAACCTCGTTCTGTATTTACCTATTCTTTTTTGTGTGTGTCCATCTTTTCGAACACCGTTAGGGTATACTGCTATATGGTGATGCCCTTCGGATTGAAGAATGCAGGGGCGACATACCAAGCGAGCCATGAATATATTTTTTGCGATCATTTGCACAAAACTATGGAGTGCTACATAAACGATATCGCAGTCAAAAGTCGTCTCAAGGGAAACCACCTCCAAGACTTAAGAACGGTGTTCAAAGCTAATGCGTGCACACCAACTCAAGATGAATCCAACCAAGTCTTTTCTGGGAGTCTCCAGCGACAAGTTCCTTGGTTTCGTCATCACTTCAAAGGGTATATATATCTAGACCCAGAGAAAGTGAAGGCTATCCTCGACATGCATCCTCCAAGAAACCTCAAAGAGCTACGCAGACTATAAGGAAGGCTAGCCTACATCAGACGATTCATTTCGAACCTCTCTGGAAAGTTGTCAACCGTTCACTCAGCTCATGAAGAAAGGCGTATCTTTCGTCTGGACTGAACAATACAACGCACATTCGACGACATTAAGGCGTACCTTACAAGCCCTCCAGTATTGGTAGATCCAATAATGAGGAAGCTCTTCTTACTATATATCCGCGCTATGGACCATTCTCTTGGTGCCCTATTGGCTGAGAAGAACGAAGGCCGCCATGAACAAGAAATCTACTACCTCAGCCGCACAATGGTGGGTACCGAGCGCAAATATACACCGGTGGAGAAGGAATGTCTTGCACTAGTATTTGCCATCCAGAAGACACGCCACTATGTGTCTGGGCAGACTATCCATATTATATCTAAAGTCAACCCTCTCAGAATACTAATGACAAAACTGGGCTCTCTCAATTCCCATTTAGCTACATGGGCAATGCTATTGACTCCACGATATGATCTTCGTTCCTCAGAAAGCAGTAAAAGGGCAAGCATTAGCTAATTTCCTAGCAGCTCATCAGGTGCCAGAGTCGTCCAAACTCTACGACGAAATCCCCGACGAAGTGGTGGAGTCTAACACTGCAACTGAAAAATCCTCATATGGCGAATGTTCTTTGACGGTGCATCAAGAACAGGACATAAAGGAAATAGCATGGCTGGAGTAGGTGTCGTGCTCGTATCACCCTGATCATCTGGTTATACACCGTGCATATTCTCTCATGGAACCATGCACCAACAACATAACCGAGTATAATACTCTATTATTCGGCTTACAACTGACGAATCAATTGGGAGTTGACTATCAAGAAGCTTACGGCGATTCCAAGCTAATAATTAGTCAGGTCCGAGGGGATTATGAAGTTCGTCACGAAGATCTTATCCCTTACCACAGAGCAACAATCGAGCTGGCAGTCTAATTTTGCTGGATTCTTCATCGAGCACAGTGCCTTGACTACAGAATATAGAAGCAGATGCTATAGCCGGTCTCGCTGCTTCTTTGACCGTTCCAACCAATACTCAGCAGTCGATCACAGTGTCTGGTCGAGAACTATTCTGTGTGAAAAATGCCTTGCATATTTATCACAGTTACACAACGAAAACAAGCGTCGATGTCAAAGACTGGAGATTTCCCTTCAAAGACTACGCTGTCTATGGAATCCTCCCCGAGGACCCGAAGGAAGCTGTATCCATACAAAGACGATCCTTCAGATTTTACTATGACACAGCTACCAAGATGTTGTATTGCAGCTCTTAGGACGGGCTACTGCTACGATGCTTATCAGACACAGAAGCCAAACATGCACTCCAGAAGGCTCACGATGAATTTTATGGTGCACATCAACCAGGCCCCAAATTATAAGATCGCCTCAAATAATGGATTATTACTGGCCCATAATGATAGCAGATGTTGTTTAATATACAAAAAAGTGTAGAGCTCCAGTTCCACGCCGATTTTATTTATCAACCTTCAAAATTTCTACACCCGACGGCAGCATCTTGGCCGTTTGATGCCTGGGGCATGGACATGATAGGACTAATCAGCTCGCCATCCTCCAAAGGACATCGGTTCATCCTAGCTATAACTGATTACTTCTCCAAATAGGCAAAAGTTGTACCGCTCAACGAAGTGAAGACATCAAACGTGATCAGTTTCATCGAACATCACATCATCTACCGCTTCGGCCTACTTCGTAGGATCATCCATGATAATGGTCCACAGTTTGCAAGCCATATATTCTATCGGTTCTGTGATAAGAATCAAATCCAGAACTTAGCCTCTACTGCCTACAATCCAGTGGCTAACGGGCGAGCAAAAGCCTTCAACAAAACTATTATAATACTTCTCAAGAAGTTCGTGTCTTCAAACAAATACGATTGGAACAAGAAGCTCGGTGAATGTCTATGGGCCTATCGTACAACGGTCCGGACTCCAACAGGCAGTACACCATTCTCTCTGGTTTATGGGAAAGAAGTAGTTCTTTCCCTAGAAATCTAGATTCCTTCTCTTCGAGTAGCCCGCGAGCTGACTACCGAAGAAAGCTACCGTCTGCGACTCCATGAGCTCGAAGCGCTAGATAAAAATGCTTGTTAGCTCAGCAGCACAGTTGAGCTATACCAAGCACGCCTTTCCAGAGCCTTCAATAAAAAAGTGAAGGAAAGGATTTTCAAAGTCGGCGATCTGGTCTTAGCAATGAGAAGACCAATGGTCATGACACACAAAACAAAAGGAAAATTTCAGCCTAAATAGGAAGGTCCTTTCGTCATAGAATCTATGTATTCTAACGATGCATACCGGCTAACCAATCCTGATGGTGACTTGCTCATGATGCCTATCAATGGCAAGTTCTTGAAGAAATACTATGTGTAACCTCTTTCACATAATGTTCACATGCGATCAGTCATGTAAATGTATAGTGCGATGTTTATATGATTTAAAAAATTATCTAACTATTACCCGTATTTCAAGAGTCTTGAATACGCCCTGGATAATAGGTCCTCTAAATATTTCCCCCAGTGGAATCATTTCCGTTTTTTGACCCCGTCCAAACTCGGTTTGACGAAAATAAGTCACGTCCCTATTACCTCTGAATTATTTTTCGATAATTATTTCTCCAGTGAAATGATTATGTTTTGCCATGTCCATATAACCTCTGAGCAAAGCATTCATCAAGAATAATTATGTCCCTATTACCTCTGAATTATCCATCCCCCACCTAATGTTATATATCTTTCCACGTCAATATTACCTCTGGGCAGATATAGAACATCCTCTGATATTACGTCCATATTACCTCTACTAGTAGCTTCATTCAACTTATTATCTATATTCAAATAACTTGAATATAAAATGGATAATAGGTCTACATCACAAATTCCCCACTATAGTCGCCATTTTTGTGGACATATACAAAAAAAGAAGAAAATGCTATCTTTTCTTTATTGGCGCAAGGCACCACAAATCGAGTACGCCTGAGAAATCCTGCACTGAGGATCCCCGAGTACAAAAAAGAATTCTGGGGAATAGGACGATGGAGATCGAGCGGCAGTTTCTTCTTTACTCCGTTGACACTCCGATTACAAAAGTGGGAAAAAATCTAAGAAAATTGCTAACTCTCGACTCACTGGCAAGAAGTACAGCAATTTGGCTCTTGAAAATGCTCTCCGTTCTGTGTTAAAGAGGGATGAGGCCCCCCTTTTATAGTCGTTCCTGAGCTGGAATAATGTTATGCGCCCACATGAGAAAATATGCTTGGTTTTTATATGGGCACATAGTCCTGCTTTGGGCGCATAGGATGTAGGAGCATACAGGCTGCAAGATCATAGGTTGGTCATGGTGTTGACAGTGGCCGCATGCTTATGTGCACGACTGTTCGTGGAGATTGACGTGGTCGTGTGCTTCGGTGCACGTTTTGATCATGGCTTTAACTGAGTCAGGCTTGGGCGCATAGCCATGTCTCAGGCTATGCACCCTCCTTTTAGGGAAGCTAGTATTGGGCGCATGGAGCTTCACTGGCTGGACGCATGGAGCTTCACTGACTGGGACGCATGGAGCTTCACTGACTGGGTGCATAGAGCTTCACTGGCTTGGGTGCATAGAGCTTCTTTGTTGAAACTTTTTCATGCTTCTACAAGACCCCCTTCAAAGTTTTCGATACTTGAACAAGTTAAAATACTTTAAAAGAAGCATGGATCGTCTTCTCGTGATGCAATGGGCGCATAGCACGGCTCTCTCCTTGGGTGCATAGTGTTTGGCTAACTTGTTAGAGAGATACGACTGTTGAGATCTTCCTCGAAATCCGAACTGTCAGATTATCGGAGTAGAATTTGAAGCGGACCATCCTTCATACGTCATACACGTCAGCCAGTGACAGTCGCATAGTGTACAGGAAGCTAATTCTTTATATGGGCACATAGGCCATTATAGGCGCATATAATGCAATGGGCGTATGGGCGCATAAAGCAAGTGGGCGTATAGGAAGTGGCCCGTGCCTATAAATAGGCCTTGAAGGAGAGAGAAAGCTCATTATTCCTTTCTCTTTGAATTTTTCAGAAAACTCTTCATCTTCTTTCTTTGAGAACCATGTCTCCTAAGGTCGCCAGGAGATCCGTGAAGGGCAAGGGGGCTGCGCCGAGTGGCTCTCCTCCGCGGCAGCATCCTCGGCAGTCTAGGACCCGATTCTGGGTGAGGGCATGCTTCAAAAACAAAGTCTCGAGCGTTAATTTGTGACGCTCGGACTTTTCTTCTGCCTGGATGCTTGTGCCTAAGGCAACATACTTCTATGAGCATCATTATGCCCCACAGAAGTCATGCGCCAACACTGTGGTGTACTATGCACCCACGTGTTGCCATGTTATGCGCCCTCTAACTGTGGCATGTTTATGCGCCCACATATTATTCGTGTGTTATGTGCCTACATGTCTTATTTTGGGCGCATATCCCTTTGGTCGTATAGCCTTTTGGGCGCATAGAAGCCCTTCAGAACTTAGTTTTTCCTGCGGATTTCTGAGTCTGACTTTCTTTCTGTCCTTGTAGTAAACATGTTTGTCCCAAAATTTGACGGAATCTCTTTCGGCTCTGCTTATCAGGCCCTTGATACCAGTCCTATAACAAATATGATCTGCGCGGTTCAGGCCAAGATTAGTTAAAATCAGCCTATGGAGCAGACCCTCGCCATACTCGAACATGATAAGTCCTTCTTGAGGCAGATGATTAATGATGAGAAGTTCATGCATGGAGGGGCATGTCACTTTAAGAAGCTGTACTTCTTGTTTGGTGATAGTGTGGGGTTTGAAGATGGTGAGACCATATGTTTGAGAAACCATATGGTGATCAGTCCGAATAATCAGAGGATATGGCTACCGTCGATGGGGCGCCAGTATCCCTTGTCTTCTTTCATTGCCTTAGTTGTGAGGCGACAGATGAAGTGGGGAGCTAACTCCTGAGCTCCCCGGAGTCATCTCCGAGAGAATATAGTTCGACTCGGGAGATCGGAGGAAGGATACTTTCAAATGTGTCCGGGGCTCTACATCTTACTCTACGAGGGGATTGCAACCTAGTGCCGTAGTGAACGACATTCCCACTAACCTTCATCCTTATGCCGCTGACACGCTTTGCCATTTGATGATGACGGGGGATGTGTCTTATCCCTCAGGGAAGATGCGGATGGAAGGCTGGAGGTATCCGTCTTCATTCTAGAGCAATTTCACTGGCTGGATTATTTCCACGTTTGAAGCCAGTCTGAAGACTGCCGGCCTTTACTATACTGTATCTCCATCGTCCTATTCCCCAGAACAATACTGTCTTCAGCAGGCTGGGCATCTAAAGCCATGCGCCCAGGCTCTCTGGATCCATACTATGTGCCCACATCAAGGAGGCTCTGACATGCTGTCAAGGAGCATGTGCCCAAGGCCAGTCTCCAAGGCCTATGCGCCCACAACAAAAAGGCTGGCCCCAATGCGTATAGCACAGGGCTGCCTTCAAGGACATCACAGATCTTAGGTGTGGGGGTTGCCCCTGCACGTTGTAGGTCCTAAAAATCAAGTTTCACCCATCAACAAAGTCATGAAAATCAAATTATACATCCTTCAAGTGAACTGCACAGAAGACAGATTACGCACCAACTCGATTGTGCAGGCTGAATTGTGCACTCATCCAAGTGCACAAGTTGACCTGGCCTCGTCATCATTACCTGACAGAAAATCAGATCTTCTGACAACTGACAGCACGGAAAACGAGGAAACTGTTCATTTATCCTGCAGCACAGTGCTCGAGGACAGCTATACATACAGCACAATCTGCTAGACTCTTTGTAGCGCAGTCCATCCCAGCGCAGTCCAGCCCAGCGCAAGCCGAGGCCAGCGCAATTCAGGTGGCGCACTCCATCAAGATAACTGATAATGTACACGTGGCCTTCATGCCATCAATTACTCACCATATGACAGCCGTCTGTACACGATCAAGCGTATTTCAATCAAACAATGCCACGCGTCACATACAGATGGTCTACGATCGAGTAACTGCCTGCGCAATCCAAAGTGTGCGCAATCCAACCTACGCAAGTCAGAATAACTAAAAGTTAGTTATTTCCAGAACTCTATAAATAGAGTTTCAAGCCTTCATCACAAGATCATACACATACATATATCAGATATCATCACCAGAGATCAGGAGTTCTTGCCAAAGTGCTGCTGCAATCTTCAGAGGCTGTCGTCTTCAAAGTTCACATCGTCCAAGGGATAAAGCGATCGTCATTCAGATCGGATTCCTACAGTTGTACTTTTCCAGAATTCTTATAATCTTCTTTACAAAGTTTGTTGAAATAAAGATCAACTTTTGTTTTTGCAAACAAAATGGCGACTCGGCTGGGGACGACTTTCTCCTCCGACGAGGAAGTGACAACTCAATGTGACGTTGCGTCTATCGAAAAGACGCAGAAGACGCTGGTTGTAAAGGTCAACCAGATGGCCTACGAGGCGATAATCAACTCCAGGACCACCCCTCGTACTGCAACAACTTTTGCCACAAGCAAAGTTTATCCAGTGTGGGTCCCCAAGATTGCTGCGCAGTCCACTGCTTCTGCTGCTCAGCCTGCTGCGCAGTCTACTGCCTCTGTTCCAAAGACTGCTGTCTCTGTTGCGCAGTCTGCTGCCACTGTCCATGCGCAGTATGCTGCTTCTCTTTCCAGTGCACAACCTACTTCATATGCTGTCCATGTCAAAGTGCAAGACTCATGTTCCTCTGGCGCAGTTGGCTGCCACTTTGCCTGCGCAATCCACTACTCCAGCAACCAGAGTGCAATCCAAACACTCTGGTAACAAGACTCCTGCTGCGCAAGCCACTGTAACTGAGGCCAGAAAACTTTCTGCCAGAGTTACTCATACGCAACCTGCCAGTGCGCCATCAACCCATGTGCAAACTGCGCCAGCGCAGTCTAAAAGAGATAGCCCTTTGGCTAATCTCTCCTCTTTCCACAGCAAGGGAAAAAGCTCTTCTCCTCCTATCAAATACCCTATTGCCCCTGCGCAATCCACTGGGGGTAGTCTTTTGGCTATTCCTCCTCCTCCCCAGAACAAAGGAAAAGGCCCATTGGTCTTTTCTCAAACTTTCTTGTCTCACGACTTGGAAGGCAACAGAGGGAAACGCTCTTTAGCTAACCCTTCTTCACAAAACAAAGGAAAAGACCCTTTAGTCTTTTCTCAGTCTTCTTCGGTTTTTACCGTAGAAGATCAATCTGAACGTGCTCCGGCACTAGTCAGTACAAGAACTCTCTCCAATAAGGGTTCTCCTTCTCTTCTTGCCAAAGGGAAGTGTACTGATCAGAGGGGTATTCTACCTACTCCAGTAGCAGAATTCCAAGATCTCCCAACTCTCAAAATCTTCCATTCAAGATAGAAAAAATTGATGGTGTCTCAGACAGAAACCACTGGGGGTGAGTTTGCTGATCTAAGAACGTATCTCAATCGACCAACTTCGGTGAAACGCAAACAGCCAATGCTGAAGACCAACCAGCATCAGAAGCAAACTTCCAGGATCAAAAATCCGGACACCTATGCCAATGAAGTGAGTACTTCTTTGTACACTCAAGGGACAAAACATCTGAAGAACCGGAACCATGTTCCGAATATTGTCAAAGAACACATCCCTCGAACTTCTTCTCGTCCCGTTGCTGTTCTCGATCTCCGAGAACACCTCAAGCAAAAATGGGACAACATCTCAACATCCTTAGTTCAACCACTTGGACACCATTGTAACCACAAAGTTGTCATCAAGTGTTGTTGTCAGACAACAAGACTGATCTGTCTTCGATCGTCTGAACTTTACAACCTCTGAACCTATGTCTGAAGATGAAGATGAAGTTTTGTACGCTTCTGTCAAAATGACTTACAGAGACAATGGGGGTAGGAAAGTGCTCCAAACACGGCAAGCCTCGCAAGCCAAGCCAGCGGTATTTAGATCTACTCCAAGAATCATCTGATGGAGTATTCCAACATACTCGATCCCGAAACCGAGACACAATCGATCAAAGGAATCTTCAAGATCCTTCGGTCATCTTCCTCTTTCTCACTCAGGAGATGATTCTTTCTCTGAGTCCGATGCATACAGCGAAAGTTCGGAGCAGACAGTGTCCTCCACTGTACCTAGAGAAGTGACAGCTTATGTTGTCACTGAAGATCCCGATGCTTCCAGTTCAGCTAGCCAAGAACAACGGATAGCTGCGCTAGAAGACAAGTTGAAGACCATGGCCGAAATGGTTGCAAGTATGCATTCCTATCATTGTGGCTCAGCATACGGTACCACCAACCGTACCTCCTACAAATCCTGAAATCATAGCATCGTCGGTGCCATGTCAATGCAGGGCTGGGGGTAGCATCTCTTCAAGTACCTCATGTACAGATCCAACCCACACCCAATCAGTCAGGTGCTGGGGGTAGTGCTTACCACGCTGTTCCTTCCTCCAACACTGTGATTCAGCCTGCTCCTTCTACATCAGTAGTAGGATGCCAATGAGGCTGTCGAACTCCTGCTGCACTCAGTTCGAGGCCTTCAAAGAGAAGGACAACTTGCAGAGGTTGGGGATCAAGCAACCCTACCCAGTTGAATGGAAGGAAGTCCGATTTCCTCCTAAGTACAAGATTCCAACAATCTCGCTGTTTGATGGCAGTACTTCTCCTAGTCAGTTCATTAACTACTTTGAGGTTATGACTGTCCAACTTCAACCAAATGACGCTCTTCTTACCAGAGTATTCGTCGACTGTTTAGCCGGCGTAGCATACGATTGGTACAGAAGCTTGCCCGATGGTTGTATCACCTCCTTCTCTGGTCTAAAACAAATCTTCTTGGAACGATTCTATGAGGGGATCAACGACATGACCATGTCATCCCACAATAAAATCAAACAAAGACACAATGAAACTACTAAGAGTTTCATTGAAAGGTTCCGCAGGGAAGCTTTGAAAATGCCTCCTGGAACTCCGGCTGCTGTCACCATAGATACCTACAAGGCAAATCTTTTGCCTATCATCAGTATGTGGACAGGATCTACTCAGTTCCAAGACTAGGCTATCCTTCATTGTCAACGCTAAAGCAGCTGAAGTTAGCGCCGACAAATTCAAACAGCTAGGGGTACAAATGTCTAACCCCGATCGGGATGAACATCAGACATCGGGTGGTGGCAATCGCCAGAACAACCGAAAGGGGAAAGAAACTTTGAATATCAACTTGAAGAATAAAGAATCTCTAGGCGGTCAACGTAGCACCACCTACGTCTGTTTCTACTCCTTCAGCACCTCCACCAAGGAAACCTCGTCTGAAAGTAGAGTACTCTTTTGACGAGAATGACACAGTGAGCATCTTTGATTGCTTGATTAAGAGCAATAAGTTCCAGCTCCCAAATCCCAAGAAGCCCGATGAAGACGGCAAAAATGATCATCCTAAGTACTGCATCTATCACAGGTTCATTGGGCATCCCTACTCGAGCATGTTATGCGCTCAAAGGCAAAATTCAAGAGCTGGTCAACGCTAGGTGTTGTCACTCTACAGCAAGATAAGAAGACTATTACCGCAAATATGGTCTCGGTTCAATTCGGTGACTTCCCGCCACAGATGGTACAGTATGGTGTCATTCCAATCCCCAAATCTACTCTTGAGATCGAGAATCTCCCTCCTCCTACGAAGTGAAGGTCTTGTCCCCTTGTCTCTTGACAACGGCGAGATTATGTGGATTCATTCCGGATTTGGCTTCCGAGTTCGAACTTCCTACTTCCTCCAAGAAGAAAGACCGTTCTAAGGACAAGACAAAGATTTGCAATATGGTGTCTTTTGACCCCATAGTTGACGAAGAAATCTTGCTGGGCACTAGATCAGGAAAGCCTATCTAAAGGATTACCCTGAAGCTCAAGAGAATCATGCTTCTTCTTTTAAGCCTGCTCCAGTGCAGCCTGCTTCTACTGAGGATATTTCTACTGCATCCTCATCGGTTGTAGAGTCTACTCCTCCCAAATCGACGGTCGCTGACAAAGGCAAACAACAAGTCTGCTTCGACCAACCTTTGAAGAAATCATCTCCTTCCGGACTTGAAAGGCCTTACAACTTCGATATCTTGGCTCAACTAGCCAATACACCGGCCCGGCTGTCCATCTTCGAGCTCTTGCGCCTCTCTAAAGAGACTCAGAAAACCCTGAGTGAGGCTCTCATGCAGGCAAAAACCTATCTAGCCCTTCTGAAGAAGCCAAAAGCAGTAGCCAGTCTCTTGCCTCCTATTGTCATAGTGTGTTGGAGTTAATTCCAAACATAACTTTCACGCAGGATGACATGCTGATGGAAGACAACAGACAGGACCGTCCTCTATACTATACATGATATGTTGACTCGATGAAAGTCGATCGTATTCTGATAGATCCTAGGGTCTGCTCTCAGTATCATGCCGAAGACAATGTTAGATGCATTGAAAATTCCAGTGCATAGTCTTTCCAGTACAATCACCACCATTCTCGGGTTCAACCAGGAAATGAGCGAGCCTATGGGCAAGATTCGCCTAAAACTCCAAATAGGCAATCTTCGTACAAAGGTGACCTTCTACATCATTGACAACCATGGTTGTTCTTACAATGCTTTGTTGGGAAGACCATTTCTGCATGAGCATAACATTGTTCCTTCGACTCTCTATCAATGTTTCAAATACGTTGATGACAATGGAGAGGTGCAAAAGGAGGTTGCTGATCTCTATCCTTTCAAAGGCATCGAAGTATACTGCAACGATGCTTGTATGTACAAGGATGAATTCATGAAGGTTGTCCTGTCTCTTGACGCTGAAGAAGACCAAGAAGCAGTGCCCAATGACACCCTTATCATACCTGTCAAAGGGCGTGTTTCTCGCCCACAGTCCTCCAAGCCACTGGCTAGTCACTTGCCAGTCCAGAAGCAACCAACTGATGTTGATCAGGATCAAAGGGAGCTCACCTCTTCTGAGCCACTTGTTATAGACTTATGTCGTAACAAGGAAAAAAGGTAGCTCGCCTCTTCTGAGCTAATTGTTATAGATTTATCTCATAACAAGGTTAAAATGGAGCTCACCTCCTCTGAGCCGCTTGTTATCGACCTCCGTCGTAACAAAGCCAATCCTCCTCTACATTCTTCTTCTCCCCTCTTGTAATCAATCTGACCAAGCCTGCTAAGGCTAAATGTCCTGCTGTAAATACAAATGTACAAATCAATGAAAAAGCATCTACTTTCCAGTATACTGATGTCATTTATCATGCTAAGTGCTATTTGGATATGTTAGATAGCTTTTAATCATTTACAATGGGAGTTGTGCAATCTCTTCAAACAGAGGTCTCATTTGAACACCCAAAGGATTCATATCGTATTATTCCCGTTCGTAAGAGAGGCGAGAGTCCAATACTTTTTAGTAAAGGACCGGAACAACATTCAGCTATACGGATGATAGCAAAAGTAATGATACGGGGCATCTTCAATTCCGTCGTTACAGTCAACAATCAAAAGATATCATCCGAAAGATGGGTTACGACTTCAAGAGTGGCCTCAACTACGGTAAGGGTAGAAGAACTCCTATCCGTACGGCTGTTCCGAAAGGAAAGTCAGAGATATACTATAGCAGGACCAAAAGAGGTCTTAGGATATGCTTCACCTCCGATATCATCCCCAGCAGCTTCTGAATCTGATAGTGAGGAGCGTTCTAACTCTTCTGATTCCAGATCATGGAATTCTGACACCAGCATCGGTCAAGTTCATCGATTGACTGTATCTTCTAACATGGTCTCCGTCGAACTTCCAGAATGGCTATGACGAGGATATTAAAGAAAGTCCCAAAATAGATCCTTGGGCTCAACGAATGGATACCCAATAGGAACTCCTGTTCGAATAAAGGGAACCTCCTACTGAAGATCAATTAGTTCAAATTGATGTAGGAGAGAGCGGGTCACCTCGTTCAATATTCATCAGCAAGAACCTCCCAGAGGCAGATAAGCAAGAATTAAGTCTTCTTATTCAAGAATATATTGACATCTTTGCCTGGATCTATGAAGACATTCCAGGTCTAGATCCCAAAGTTGCTACTCACAAATTGAACATCCTGCCGAATGCAAAACCGGTCAAACAGCAACAACTGATGCTTCAAACCAGAAATGATGGACGCAATCGATAATGAAGTCAAGAAGCTCATCGCTTGTGGCTTTATTCGAGAAGAACAACATCCTGATTGGGTAGCTAATGATCTTCCCAGTTCTAAGAGAAATCGGCAAAGTTCGAGTCTGCATCGACTTTCGGGATCATAATGAAGCATGTCCAAAAGATGAATTTTCTCTTCCATCACGGATGTTATGATCGACAACACCTGTGGGTTCGAGCGAATATCTTTCATGGATGGATTCTCCGGATACAATCAGATTCGGATGCATCCTGAAGATGAAAAGCATACTTCTTTCCGTACTCCTCGAGGAATCTATTGCTATACTGTCATGCCATTTGGTCTCAAGAACGCTGGTGCCACATACCAACGAGCTATGGGTACCATTTTTCGAGATCATCTGCGCAAGACTGTCGAATGCTACGTCGACGACATTACTGTCAAAAGTCGTCTAAAGGAATATCACATCCAAGACTTGAGAACTATCTTCAATCTCATGCGCCGACATCAACTCAAAATGAATTCCTACCAAGTCATTCTTAGGTGTCTCTAGTGGCAAATTTCTCGGCTTCGTTATTACCTCTAAGGGTATACACGTGGATCCCGAGAAGATCAAAGCCATTCAAGAGATGCGTCCTCCACGCAACCTCAAAGAGCTACTGAGGATTCCAAGGTCGACTTGCGTACATCAGGAGGTTCATTTCGAATCTGTCTAGACAGTACAGACCGTTTAATCAACTAATGAAGAAGGGTGTATCTTTCGTTTGGACCGAAGAATGTCAACGAGCATTTGACGACATAAAGCGGTATCTCATGAATCCACCAGTCTTGGTGCCACCAATCTCTGGCATACCATTCTTAATATATGTCCGTGCTATGGATCATTCACTGGATGCTTTACTTGCCCATAAGAATAAAGAAGGTCACGAACAAGCCATCTACTACCTCAGTCGTACTATGATTGGTACTGAACACCATTATAGTCCGGTCGAAAAGGAATGCCTAGCTCTTATGTTTGTTGTTCAAAAGACACAGCATTACATCATTGGCCAAACTATTCATGTCCTACCCCGAGTTAACCCTCTTCAGGTACTGATGAAGAAGCCTAGCACACTCAATTCTCGGCTGGCTACATGGGCCATTCTGCTAGCCCAATATGACATGGTATATGTTCCTCAAAAGTCTGTCAAAGGTCAAGCACTGGCGGATTTCTTAGCAGCTCATCATGTTCCAGAGATATCCAAACTCTATGATGAAATTCCAGACGAGACTATTGAATCTAATGCAATCTCCGAAGAATTTCCTACTTGGCGTCTATTCTTTGACGGTGCATCCAAGATTGGACCCAATGGTGCCATTGTCGCAGGAGTTGGAGTTGTCCTTGTTTCTTCAGACGGGTCAGCTATCCAACGAGCATATTCCTTAGATGAGCCTTGCTCCAACAATGTGGCAGAGTACAATGCTCTACTCATTGGCTTTCAGTTAGCCAAACAACTAGACGTCGAGTATCTTGAAGTTTATGGTGACTCCAAGCTGGTTGTTAACCAGGTTAGAGGGACTTATGAAGTTCGCCATCAAGATCTAGTGCCTTACTTTAAAGCGGTAATCAACATGGCTATATCATTCAAAGCCTTCTTTATTGAATATGTACGCCGAGCTTGCAATACTGAGGCAGATGCTTTGGACCAATCTTGCGGACAGTCTTAGCCATCCCTATCAAAAGACAACAGGTGGTGGTTATCTCTAATCAGGGAATTGTTCTGCGTCGAAAACAATCGTAATATTGAGTTCAGTAATCTTACTGAAGTCAATGTTACCAGTGAAGATTGGAGAGCTCCTTTCATCGACTTTGTGGTCCATGACATACTTCTTGAAGATCCCAAGGAGGCTATGAGTATTCGTCGGCAGGTCTTTGCGATTCTACTATAATCAGACCACCAAGACTCTCTACCGGCAAACTTATGACGGTCTTCTTTTACGCTATTTTGCTGGTGATGAAGCAAAGTAAGTACTGCGTGAAGACCTACGACGGTGTCTGCGGAGCGCATCAACCCGGTCCTAAACTATAAGATCGCATCCGACGCATGGGTTACTACTGGCCCTCTATGGTATCTGATGCCATCGAATATGCGAGGAAATGTCGAGCTTGTCAAATCCACGTAGATTTCATTCATCAACCGTCAGAATTCTTTCATCCGACTGCTGCTTCCTGGCCTTTTGAAGCTTGGGGCATGGACATTATAGGTCCCATCAATCCTCCTTCTTCTAGAGGACATCGGTTCATACTGGCAATAACCGACTACTTCTCCAAGTGGGCTGAGGCTATACCATTGGCTAAAGTCAAGACCAACAGCGTCATTAACTTCGTCAAACACCATGTCATTTATAGATTTGGTGTACCTCGAAGGATCATCCACGACAATGGACCTCAGTTCATCAGCCAAAAGTTCACAAGGTTCTGTGACGATCATCGGATTGACAATGTCGCTTCGATAGCCTACAATCCTGCTGCTAATGGCTTAGCTGAAGCTTTCAACAAGACTATCATCAAGCTCCTCAAGAAGTTTGTATCCACTAACAAACGAAATTGGAGTGAAAAGTTTGGATAATGTCTTTGGGCCTATCGTACTACGGTCCGCAACTCTACAGGTTGTACACCCTTTTCTTTGGTATACGGCTATGAAGCAGTTCTACCTCTGGAACTCCAAATTCTGTCTTTGAGGATTGCTATCGCTAATGAGCTCACGACAGAGAACAACGATCTTCTCCGACTTCAAGAATTAGAAGCACTTGATGAGAAGCAGCTATTGGCTCAACAGCATATTGAGTTATACTAAGCCCGCATCTCAAAGACTTTCAACCGCAAAGTTAAGGTCAGAGCCTTTCAGAAAGGAGAGCTTGTTCTAATAGTCAGACGTCCTATGATTATGACTCACTCGAGCAAACGCAAGTTCGATTGGGAAGGGCCTTACATTGTAAGCAAAGTCTTCTCTAATGGAGCCTATCAACTCACAGAGCTAGACGGTCGAGTAGCAATGATGCCTATCAATGACAAGTTCCTCAAAAAGTATTATGTATAAATGTAACAGACATTGCTTGTAATTATCAGACAAGTTCATAAATAAAATTCAATTTTATTTCATCATGAATGATAATACATAATATCAAGGAAGGTCACTATCATCCTTCTCAAAATTGGGACGCGGGCCACTACCGTCCTTATCAAAAACATGATCAGCAAAAGAGTTGAGAACATTTTTGCTCGAACCCACCAAGAATTTGTAAGCAGCCATCCTCATGGCTTCTTCTTCTTCAGTCTTCCCTGGTTCAAGAAGGAAGTCCAAGATGTCCTTTGGCGGTTGGATGCAGATGAACCTTCGCCCGCTGCTATTTGCTTTGGTTGAGCCGGATCGACTGGACATTCTTCAGTACCTAATTCAACCTTCGGGGCAATCTCAGCCTTCCTGGATGCATCTCCAGATGACATCTTTATGTTGAAAAGCGAAAGTGACCATTCTATCTAATTTCTGTCTTATTTATAGGCAAAGATTCTTAAAACAATGAAGCGACGCATCCATTCGACGGTTTACCCGTTCATCTCATCCATCTGACGGTTCGTCCGTTCATCATATCCTTTTGACGGTTCGTCCATTCATTATATTCACACATTCATCCGACGGTTCGTCCGTTCATCACATTTCATCCTGACGGTTCGTCCGTTCATCATATTTTATCCGACGGCTTCGCCCGTTCATTACATTCATTTGACGGTTCATCCGTTCATTTAATTCATTTGACTGGTTCACCCGTTCATCATATTTTATCCGACGGTTCGCCCGTTCGTCACATTCATCTGACGGTTCACCCGTTCATTCCATCCATCCGACGGTTCATCCGTTCATTCCATTCATCTGACGGCTCGCCCGTTCATTACATTTGATGGTTCATCTGTTCATTTAATTCATGTGACGGTCCATCCGTTCATCCCGACGATTCATTTCGTTCAGTTATTTTGACGAATCATCCAGTTCGTTCTTATCAGCAACTTGTCATCTTTGATTAAGTTGTCTATTGAAATAATGATATTCGATAAATTATATTTGTCACGTCCATATTACCTCTGAGCAGATATTATTGAATATGATTATTTTCCAGAATTAAGAAATATATCATGTCTTGTATCTCTGAATATATTTTCTATCGCTATTATTTATATCTTAATAAGATATGAGACAAATAATAGAGCCACAAAAAATGTTTTTTTATTGATCAAAGATGAAAGACATTACAAAGATACATATTACAAAACAAGAAGATACAGAAAATCTTTCTATTCGGTCGGTGGTGTCATCAAGTTAACCATCTGCTGCTTTAAAGATTTCAATCGCTCCTCACGGTAGTCCATCACGCGCCTCATGGATTCCTCCATTCCAGACTTTTCATTAAAAGTCGGTAAGGTCACTAAGCGGCGGGAGATTTCAGCCTGATGAGTCGTGATATATTCATTTCGTTCTTGAGTCAGAATGGCCAGTTGCTGAGTGGCAGCTTGATGCTGTGTAACTTCATCTTCTAGAGTATGTTGAACCAGTTTCAACTCTTCCTGGAGACGGGCAATCTCCTCTTAAAGACGAACAGATTTCGCTTTCAACTCAGTAACTTTTGCTTCCTTCTCTCCAGCAGCAGAGGTAGCTATCTACATTTGAGAATCATATTCTGAAGCCTTGGCAGTATAAGTGTCTATGAATGTCTGGAAATTAGCCTTCTCAATGGCAACTTCTTGAGACATCCTTTCAAATTCAGCTTGTACTAAGGATTCTACTTCCCCTCGATTAAGATCTTTGTAGATCTTAACCGATGCTTCTAGCTCATCCAGTATATGCTCAAGAAAAACAGCTTGAGCTTCATCTCCTTGACCTCGGATGGCATTTATCAAATGAGAGGTTGGGCTTCTAACAGTAGTGAAATCAACAACTTCTTTCTCTAATACCCCATATACTAGAGGTCCGAATGCATTAAAGAACAGGTTGCTGAAAGAACTAATAATAAATTGGTTAGTTGCCAAAGCTCCAGGGGTAGCAGCTACTCCCGTTGATGATAAAGCAGCATGTGCCTGTGCAGATGGACGTTCTTGTACTTGAATAGAGGGTTCTTTAAACAAGGGAGCTAAAGAAGAACTGGTTGCTCCTCCCGGTTGTTCTTCTGCAAAGACAAATGAACCTATCATTAATTGTTGTTGTCATTAACAATTAATTAAAAAGGATCAAAAGATCAAAGGCAATCTTACCATGACTCGCTCCAGCAACAAGCCTTTCGTCTGTTGGTGCAGATTCCAGTTTAGCAGAGGTAGCCTCAGACATTACTGCCTGGCTACTTCCGACCTCAGAACCGCCCGACATATGTCGGCTGCCACTGGCTATTACTGTTATCAGTACTATATCAGTGCAAGGAGGAACCGGAGATGATTCAATTTCTACATAGATCAAAAATAAAGATGTCAGCCATTAATTTATGAAAAAAAGAATAATAATTTCATTTAATACCTTTGGGATCAGTGGTAGTAGCTTCCTCCGGCGCTACTTCCTTACCCATACTCTTTTCAAGAGACACATCCACCTCAACATCCTTTTCAGGAGCTAGTGTGTCTTCAACAACTTCAGAAGATTTAGGGACATCAATATCCTCTTCTTGATTCAAAGTATCATCAATAGCCTCTATTGATGTATCTTCAGTGCTCATGCTAATCCTCAGGTACTTCCTCGCTGGCAGTCGCAGCGGTATGATCAACATCTTGAAGACCGAAGTCACAATCATTTAATGCTTCAATCATTAAATGATCTTCTCTTCACGGATTGTTACTGGTGTAACAGGAAGCTGAGTAATTTCTACGGCTGGTGAAGGAGATCGCAAAGCTTCCTGCTCCTCCTCTACAATATCCTCCCTAGGCTCTGCAGCCTCCTCTCTCTGATCAGTCTCGTCCCTCTGTTCTGGACTAGGAGTTTTATGCCTAGGCTCAGAGATAGGAGTAAGAGATGACATAGTAATTCCAGTAGCAGCGCTGGCCACCACCGAGGATAGGTTCACCTTCTTTCTTTTCTTAAAAGCTAGTTTTTTTCGATGAAGAGGTCTTTTGGGACTCTCTACATCTACCACATCAGCCCGCTGTAGAAGAGAAGTCGGTGTGGTCACTTCTTCTCGGGTCGACTCGGCCAGTTGCCGAGACTGCGACCTGGTAGTGACTTTCTCTGATGGGTCCAAGAGGAGTTTCTTCTTGGCAACCGAAGAGGAAGGCTCATTAATTCTTCTCTTCCTTTCCCTGGCTGGAGACTTAACAACTTTCAAAGAAATCCTCAGTGGTTCATTAACTTCCTCAGGGAAGTTAGCTTTCCTAAGGCTTCTAAGGGATCATCTACTGGTTCATGTTGCTCATCATTTGCTGGAGCTAACATAGTAGTTGTTCTTTCCTCAAATGCAGTCGCCGTCGCGAAGCTATCCACCAGATTGAAGTTTCGATGAAAGTATTTGCAGCTGTATAAAACAGTGAATATGTATATAACATTCTAGGGCCATGATCATTCTTGGTTGGCATCGAGAACACTGTCCTTGTGTCTCGAGCGTTGTAGTAGGCCCATGCTCTGGCACCATCAATAAGATACCCCTTTCCTTGTAGACAAGTTATAGCGTTGCCTACATGGAATTGGTCGTAACCAAATTGACGAGCGAAGCGACTTGGTAAATATGGTTCCAGATAACACTCCTCTTCAAATCTATATACCAAGTGGGACGGCCTGATCGTCTTCAACCAGTCAAAAGCTGCTCGACCCAACGGCTGCCTCCCAAGGTCAACCAAATTTGCCGTCATATGCTCATAACCGGTTGGAGGGGCGACGCAATAAAAATTCTAGCCCTTTCCAAGGTTCAATGTACGTCTGCAGTCCTTCAGACTAGTGTACACCCACTTGCTCCGGGAGAATCTTCGTAGATAACTACCACCGACTGCTCCCTTGTCGGGGTTCATCAAGGACGGATGGTGCAGGAGTAACCACCCGAATAAGTAGGTGTAAGGCAACTACAGTCGAGGGAAGTTCCCTTCTCATCCCTTCCATTTGATCATGGAGTCAACATACAGACGAAGACCTGCATTCACTCTGTAGGTCATCGCTGATAGTAAATCCATCGGTAGCCGAAGACTAACCGGACAGCAGTAAAAAGTACGCCACGGTGGAAGCGGTCCACGGCGCTTGCTCCGGGTACAACGAATCGACGAAGCCAGTATGTCAGGAATCCCGCCAGCTGGGCTTCTCTTGACATGGGCCTGTAGCCTATTCTTATAAAACTCTCGACAAAGTCTCCAGTCTTGAGTGGAGGGTATTGATGTTCATCTTTAACCCTGATATCTATTTTCTTATTTTCTTCCATTAATCTGATCACTTCACTATGGCTGAGGGATTGGAAGAAAGTCGGATTGTATGTGTCATGATCCTTAGTCTTTTTCTCAATGATATGATTAAGAAAAAGATAAGGCAACCACTTCGATGAATAACAGGTGCCAGAAGAGCCGCTTTTATAGTACAGGGAGCATATGTTGTAATGGCACAGTAGTTCGTCGAAAACTGCCACCATCTCTGCATTTTCTCGACGTAGTCTATCTAACTCATCGTTTGTGGGAACATACTCCTCATAAGGGAAGTCTTCCAGTTGGTAAGCACGAAATGTACTTCATCTCATGGAGGGATAATCCAATATTCCTCGCAGGGTGTCATGAATTTCCCTGTCCTGTAATTATACCTCTCTGCCAAGGCCAGAAACAGATGAGGGTTTGGAAGGAATCCATATACGGTAGCGTATACCGCATGATATAGTTCGATCTCTTTCAGCTTGTCTTCGAACTGAGCCAATATCCAGTTGGCTATGCAGTTCCACCTTCTGTTGTCTGGGTTCACCAGACCGGTCAGCCGGATGTCCTGATCTGGGTATCTGCCCTCAACCTTTGCGTATTCATTAGCAAAGATTGGTGTCCTCACCGACAACAGCAAAGAAGAATTCTCGGGAGGGATACAGCCTGGCTTCAACCCTCTGAGTAAAGTGCTATGTCGCTCAGATGAGCTATAGAACATGTCTCTGTTGTTTGGGCCTTTCTTTACACAGATCTTTCCTGTCCTTGCCTGTTGGAGGGGAGTAATATCCCAGTCCATCCTCCTGGGATGGCTTGCATGGGCATAACGGGCTAGAGGGAGGCATCTAGCAATGTCCGGTAACCGGACTAGTTTTTCATTCCTTTGGAAGAGTCTCTCCTCAACACGGGGTCTTGGCTGAGAACTCTTAGTCAATGGCTTCGCCAAATAAGAACATGGGTTTCTTGTGGGTAATGGCGTCAGCATACTGCAGGGGCTGCCCATTCATCAAACTTAACAGAGTCTTATTGTCCTGAGCCACCAAGATGGCTTGGCGTGAAGGATGGCAGAGCATATTGTGGAAAGAGCACATGAGACAAATCTTCTTTAAATTTCGGTTCAGCAAGGGACCCTGCAAATATTTCATACTCAGGGTCCTCTCTTATGTTAACTGCATCAAACAAAAAAACTAGAATTAGTACAAATGAAATCAAAGATTCTGTCAGCAGATTACGCAAGCATCAGATTGCACAAGTATCAGATTGCGCAACAATAGCTTCTATGCACAAACTATCCAATTGCGCCAACTCATCTACTTGCGCAAGCCATCAGATTGCGCTGAATAACTTGAGCAAAGCATCAGTTTGTGCTGGATACCTTGCGCAAATCAGCAGACTGTGATGACTTTTGCCAGCACGTTCTAACCGATTGCGCAAGAGAATAGTTTTCATAAAAATAAAAACTATTGGATTTAGTGCAACCGAAACCCTAAACAGGGCGGCAGTAGTATGACCAAAGCTCTAAAAAGAGACAGGTTCGAAGGATCAAGAGTGTTAAAGAACCCTAAAAAGGGTCTTTCGATCGGGTTTACTACCTTGCAGAGCAGGATGAGCAACTTCATGTCGAGAAGGGCGCGGCGCAGGCCCGAGTCGAGGACTCGACGGGGGCCTTGCCTTTCTCGGCGGCAGAGCGCTTTGGAGCCATTGAGATCGACAGGGAAGAAGAAGAAGAGTTGGAAGGAGCTCGAATTTTCTCTCTCAGATGATTGAAAGCAAGTAAAGAATGGAAGAGATCGAACTGAGAACTATTTATAGTTTTCAAAAATAAACAAACTCCTCAGATTGCACCGAATAAACAGGAGCTAATTCCTCCGATTGCGTAGACAGGTCATCATATGCGCAACTTGATTTTAAAATCAAAATTCAAAGTATTTCAAAGCTTTGACTATCTTCAAACTTCGAAAACTTTGAAGGGGGCCTTGTAGGTCCTAAAAATCAAGTTGCACCCATCAACAAAGTCATGAATATTAAATTATACATCCTTCAAGTGAACTGCGCAGAAGACAGATTGCGCACCAACTCGATTGCGCAAGCTGAATTGCGTACTCATCCAAGTGCGCAAGCTGACGTGGCCTCGTCATCATTACCTGACAGAGAATCAGATCTTCTGACAACTGACAGCACAGAGAACGAAGAAACTGTTCATTTATCGTGCAACACAGTGCTCGAGGACAGCTGTACATGCAGCGCAATCTGCCAGACTCTTTGCAGCACAGTCCAGCCCAGCGCAGTCCAGTCCAGCACAATCTGAGGCCAGCACAATTCAGGTGGCGCACTCCATCAAGATAACTGATAATGTACACGTGGCCTTCATGCCATCAATTACTCACCATGTGACAACCGTCTATACACGATCAAGTGCATTTCAATCAAACTAATGCCACGCGTCACATACAGATGGTCTACGATCGAGTAACTGCCTGCGCAGTTCATTGCCTGCGCAATCCAAAGTATGCACAATCCAACCTACGCAAGTCAGAATAACTAAAAGTTAGTTATTTCCAGAACTCTATAAATAGAGTTTCAAGCCTTCATCACAAGATCATACACATACATATATCAGAGATCATCACCAGAGATCAGAAGTTCTTGCCAAAGTGCTGCTGCAATCTTCAGAGGCTGTCGTCTTCAAAGTTCACATCGTCCAAGGGATAAAGCGATCGTCATTCAGATCGGATTCCTATAGTTGTACTTTCCCAGAATTCTTGTAATCTTCTTTACAAAGTTTGTTGAAATAAAGATCAACTTTTGTTTTTGCAAACACACTGTGAACTAAGTCTGGATGCGCCTACTCTTCTTACGAACCCGCATGACAAAGCTCGGCAATGCATGCAACTATGGGTTGTAAGGCAAAACTCCCTTCCGCTGACTTGCGCGACATGATAAATCATAAGCGTAAAGCGAGGGAGGACATGACAATTCATAGTGCACATCCTTGCACCAGTATTGTTATCAACTGTTGTTGCTCCAAAGCAACAAGTGTGCCTCAGAGAAAGTCCGTGTTTCGACGGCTGCACTTCTCTGACGATGATAACCCACTGTGTGTTTCATCCAATATGGCTTCATGGGGTCCCCCTTACGGAAGCCCCAATCAAAGACCGTGGACTACGAACCCAACTTTCTCTCTCAGTTTCACGAGAAGAAGAAGAAGAAGAAGTCTACCAACAGATGGCCAGCAGGCTATCACATCTGAAGGAGTTTATATGGGTACTCGGTCAAAGGCAAGGTTCCGTACGGACGACGAATAATCCCAAGATGGGGGTAGTATTTCCTTCAGAGTCTGAAGCGAATAACCCTCATACTGGGGGTAGCCTTCCAGATGACGACGATCCCTCTGAACCTGATGGCGACTATCTGCCTCCTCTACCTGAAGATGAAGGACTGGTCCACTCGGAGACAGACAGTATCAGCACCAGTTGTACTGTTTCCTCTGTTCTTCCTCGTATGTTATCTACATACATGGCAGACGGAGAAAGACCTGAAGAAGCCAGTGATCAGAGCAGGAAACGGCTAGAGGGTCTTGAAATAGCATTCGCCAAGATCACCGATATGCTTACCAGTATCATGGCGGTTCAAGCTGCTGGGGCTGTTCCTCCACCTCAACTAAACGTCTCGGTCCATGCTAGTCCAGCTCACAGCAACAACCCTTCTTCACTGCAAAAGGAGTATCATTCTGTTGTGCCTCCTCCAAATCTTACAAATGCTGGCGGTGGTCCTTCGCCAACAACACCTGACAACCGTTCAGCAGCCATTTCTCAACACCTGCTCAATCGACAGGATGCAATTGATTCCATGGTCGCTCATCTCGACACCATCTCACACAAAGACGAGGTTTAGAAGATGGGGATATCTCAACCGTATCCCCCTGAGTGGGAGAACGCTACTTGCCCTCCTAACTACAAGCCGTTGACGCTGAACTCATTTGATGGGTTGTCTTATCCTCGTCAACACATGACGTACTTTAACACGCAGACTCTGCACTTGCCCAGAGACGATCCATTCTTGTTGAAGCTGTTTATTAGCACCTTGCAGGGGGTAGCTTTCGAATGGTTCTACAGTCTGCCTGACGGATGTATCAATTCATTCAAAGACTTGGAGAGGTTGTTCCTCAACAGGTTTTACAAGAGCAACATGCATGTTAGTATCTCCACCCTCATCGAGACCAAGTAAAGGAGGACTGAGTCTGTCATCGCCTTCATCAAACGCTTCAGGCGGCTAGCACTGAAGATGCTCTTCGGTATACCAGACTCAGAACTTATGGATACTTATCGACATAACTTCCTTCCTACGGTAAAGTTTTGTCTGGGTATACATAAGTATGATACATGGCCCCCTTTCATTGGGGCTGCTGATACTGCTGAAAATGACGTTCCTAACATGGAACTACTAGGGTTAAAAATACCCAAATTCGAAGACAAGGGAAAGCATCCGCAAACCATCCCTGTTCGTGGGGGTAAAGGGAAAGAAGTCCTGAAGGTCGACACATCCAAAGGAGCTTTCAATTCTCAAGGCGCCTCCGACAAGCCTAAGGTGACCTTCTCCTTTGACGAAGACGATGTCATTACCACCTTTCACAGATTGACGAAGGATAATAAGCTGACATTGCCTCCACCACGACGTCTAGCAGAGGTGTGCCAACTCAACGATCCCAAGTACTGTCTCTATCATCAGTACGTGCATCACTCCACCAAGGACTGCATCGTCCTGAAGAAGAAGATACAACAGCTTATCGACAACCAAGTGATCAACCTCGAAGCTGAAGACAAGGTCGTATCTTCTAACACGATCTCTCTTCAGTTTGGTGACTTTCCTTCCACAAAAGTCCCAGACGGCGTGGTTCCGATTCCCAAGGCAATAATGGAAGTTGTCAACCTATCGCCAGCTCGTAACTCAATATTGGTCCCGCTCATGACTGAACGTGGTAAGATCATGTGGGTCCATCCGGACCTTGTGCAAGAAGTGACGTAGAGAGTAGTACCTCCTCAAGCTCCTGCTGCCCCCACAAGCTCCAAAGCAAAAAGGGGCAAGAAGTACAAGTCATGCCATATGGTATCCTCTCCCATCTACTGAGGTTCTATCTTGCGAGACGCGTTCGAGGAAGACTTATCTTTGGACGTATGATCCTGCATAAGAAGAAGCAGTACCTCCTCAAGCTCCTGCTGCCCCCACAAGCTCAGAAGTCGGCCCATCTAAGCCTCAAACTACGGACAAATCCAAGCAGAAGGAGACGCGGTTTGACAAGTCTCTAAAGGCGCCAGCTTCCGAAGGCATGGATCGGCCCTACAACTTTGACATACTGGCTCAGCTAGCTAATACACCTGCCAGGTTGTCTCTGTTCGATCTATTGCGACTCTCCAAAGAAACGCGGAAGGCTTTAAGTGAGGCATTACTACATGCCGACTCTTACCTCGCTGAAGTCAAAGCCCCCGCTGAAGATCTTGTCTCCTGTCCCCACTGCCACAGTACTATGGAAGTGGTGCCCAACATCACCTTCTTTCAGGAGGACATGCTATTCAAAAATAATCGTCATGATAGACCCCTGTACTATACAGGGTATATCGGGGCGATCAAGGTGGACCGCATGCACATCGATCCAGGATCCATCCTCAGTATCATTCTTAGAAGTTTGCTTCAAATTTTGGAATCCCTCTGCATAAGCTATCTGCAACCAACACAACTATCATGGCTTTCAATGCTGGTCGAAGCCATCCGCTGGGCAAGATCTGTCTCAAATGCCAGATCGGTGATCTCCGAACGGAGGTTTCCTACTATGTGATCGATGCCAATGTATCCTACAATGTCTTGTTGGGACGTCCATGGATACACGAGAACATGACCGTTCCTTCAACACTTCACCGGTGCTTCAAGTATGTCAACAGCAACGGTGTCGTGAAGACGGAGTTTGTCAATGTCGATCCTTTTAAGGGTATCGAAGCTTACTATGGAGATTCGGTACTTTACCAATCTCAACCCCCCAAGGACGATGGCAACGAAGCTGACAATAAAGCTGAAGCAAGTCCATCCTCCAATGATGGTCCCCAGATTATCTGAGTCAAAGGACGTACTACTCCAAAAAGTACTCCGAAGCCTCTCACAATTTGGGTGAAAAAGAAGAACCCTGATAAGGTCAAACCATTGACCATCACTCTCAGCAAGACACCCTGAAAGGAACCTGCTGATGTCCATCCTCCCAATCCTGAAGAATTACCCTACGTGGTGAACTCGGCCAAGAATGTGGCTCCTCTTCCATATGATGATCCTCTCAATGAGTATATCAATACTCATAATAATGTACCTTCAGCGGATGATGTTATCCCTGAAGAAGAACTTGCGTATTTCCTTAGTAAAGGCTTATGTTTGAATTACTCCGATGTCTATCAATCTGTAAACCACTACATGGATATGATATACGCCCTAGAGAACGGCATAGGACCACACCTCTGCATGCCGGTCACGACGTCTCACCTGCGAAAAAAAGTTTACCCTGAAGATATCCTCTACTTCATCGTTCTAGCCAGAAAGAAGGATAAAGAACTAATCATCTTCGATCGTATAATTGGAAAGAGAAAGTTCGTTCCAGACTCTACTTCTCCCAAGCACAACACAGAAGCTGACTATGACTCTGGGAAAATACAACTTTTCTGATATAGTTGGCAGGCCAAGAACATCATCCAGAACATGGGATATGACATCAAAAAGCGACAAAGGGCTAAATTACGGCCGAGGATGACGGTTGCCAATACGACACTTTGCTCCTCCAGGAAAACTCGAGAACTACTATCAATGAAGCGGTGTTGGTTTGGGCTATATCACTCCTCCAACAACTCCCGAAAGATCAGATGATGAAGCAGATCATTATTCTCATTCTTCTGATTTCTCCCCCTGGGACTCAGACTCCAGCGTCGGCGATATGTTCAAGGCAACTCTGTCCGTCAACATGGTTTCCGTCGAACAAATTACAGACGATGTCCAATCAATTGAGCTTGAACAATGGGCTCAAAAGATGGATACTATGTAGGAGCTGCACTTCGAACAACGGGAACCACCTACCAAAGACGAAGTCATCCAAATCAATCTAGGAGATAAAGCATCTTTCAAACCAATCTTTATCAGCAAAAGTCTATATGGCGATGAACGGCAATCTCTTATACAGCTTATAAGAGAATACATCGGCATCTTCGTATAGAGCTATGAAGACATGCCAGGCTTGGACCCTAAAGTCGCCATGCACCGCCTGAGCATTTCATCTAAAGCTAATCCAGTGAAGCACACTACAAGAATAAGGGCTTTTCTTGACGATGATTCTCCGTCAAGAAATGGGTATCTTGACGGTTGCAGATCCGTCAACTAGGCCGGAGTCAAGAAAAGACCCCCCTTTTCTTGACGGTCGCTGACAGAACTTTTCTTGACGGTTTTTGGCCGTCATATTAAGTAGTTTTCTTGACTGTTTTTAGCCGTCAAGATAGCATTTTTTAGAAACCGTCAACATAGGCAAAAACTTTTCTTGACTCCGACCTCGATGACGACCTTTAGCCATCAAAAAAAGTATTTGTTTTGACGGACAAAACCCGTCATGAAAAGCAGTAATTTACAACTATTATACAGCATTATATGAATTAAAGTTGACGTTTGACAACCGTCAAGAGAAGCTATCCAAAGTACCGTCAAGAGAAGCATGTCAAAATTTTGTCAAGAATTATATAATATCAATCCAGAAGCTACACACATCAAATTACTATAAAATCCAAATTTTATATTAACAAACTGTATTGTTCATACAACAAAAACTTCCAACACACTTCCCACCACATGTATTCTAAACTTGTCCAACCACAACATAATCCAACCACAAAGTACACATATCACACATCTGTTGTTTTAATACCACTTAAACATCCAAACTACAAACATCCATCACTTGTCACCACAAAAAATAATCCAACCATACAAAATGAAACTAAAAAGTAGCAAACCAGACCGGAGCACATCCCTCCCATAGTCACAGCATTCTCCTATTCACAACATGCATGCACCTCTATTTTTTAGCAAGTTCCTGAGAGAACAAGAACAAAAATTATCAATATACTTCCCTACATGTTCTTATATAGATATTCAACTCACTATTAAAGAATTATCAATACATGAGTTTGACTTTGTTGCTGCACACATAAGAACTCGAGACAATTTGAATCACTTGACAAGAATCTGAAGGCTATCCATACTAAAACTATAACAGAAATATGTATCAATCATGAAAGGAATCTGAATGCTAGCTAAATTATCAATCATGTAAAGTTTCTCGTTGATAATTAGACACTAAATTATCAATCATGTAAAGTTTCATAGATAATTTGTTGAGATAAAATTTATATGTTCCTTACTCAGCTCTCTAAGACACCTTTCTATGTTCCCCCATATAATCCTAAACAGTACAAGCAATTAGCCCAGATTCTCGTCGTACCTATGAAAACTTGTTTTGAAGATAGCAATAAACACTGGATTTCTACTACTATAATAATAACTCACCAGAACATGAGGCATCTGAAGAGGCTGAATACTTGAACCGACAATACTTGCTACCTAAGATTTTGTTGTTAGAAACTTGAATTAGTAAACTATACTTATTTGGAAATCTTCGTGTCCATATTCATGTCCCGTATTGATTTTTTATGGAGAAGCAAACTAGAAAAAAGAGTCCAGGATGATTGCAGATAATCAATAGGTTCAACTTTAGATTGTTGCATGGGAATTAATATGATGAGATGCAAAAGATTCAGTTGCCACATCCTGATACAGACAAGTGGAGAATGAAGGGATATATATTTGGTCTCTTATCTCTGAAGCAGGCCTGGGAGTGTGAAAGCAAGATTAACTCAAGGTGGTAAGCTAGCGTGGGTATGACTGTTCAAAATAAGTCTGAAGAATATAGTCGCTTGTACAGCAATATCATAGAAACTAAAAAACTGCTTTAAAAGACAGATGAGTGGGCGACCATAACTATGAATACAAGTGTATAGTAGAGCCTTCAAGTGGATTTTTTTTCATGTCTCTCTAAAAAAAACCTTCATTTGGAAGTTTTGCAGCCTAAAGATGAAATGAGATTGAGAGTAAGATGCAATTTAGTCTATAAATTCTGCACAAGTTTAGATGCTAACTACTGGAAGGAAATGTGATATACATGTCTGCCAAAATGGAACCAGCTGTGTTAACTGGCACAATACAAGGACCACAAAGTCCAGGTGCTTTCTAATGTATTTGGAAATGTTCTACCATTAACGTTCTTGGTAGATAGTATAGCCTATGGGAAGATAAGATTAGCAGTAGGGTGAAACATAAGGAATACTTCCTCATTCATATTCATTGACGTAGGAATTTACTTTGCATAAGTTATTTGCAAAAATATATGAATGTTGCATAAACATTTTCTTCATAGTTAATAGCATCATATTCAAAAGACATATTTTAACATTAACAGAGCTGAATGGAGAAAAGGGATTGACGTCACAAACCCTGAAGACTTGGGATAAAAACATTGTGGTTGTTGTTATTGTTATCCATATGTTTAACATGATAGAATAGGGGGATATATAATCTTCAAGAAGATACCAAATTATGGTTTTTCTTTCAATTATTTCAATAACTATAATTTGTATCATAACAATCATACCGTCTCTGAAAGGCTAGCTGCATGAGCACGTTCTCCTCTTGAGTATGCTACAGTAGCCTGAAATGAGTCATATATACTTCTCTGATATCAATTCAACCGTTTATGCAAGACTAAAATTTTATCTTGGAGCAGCATAGATTGATAGAAGATATAATAAACACTAGCATCTTACTTTCTGATAAAATGCTCTCATTGTGTCCCAATGTTTCCTTGCTACACTCCGACATATTTGATAATCATCCTCCTTACCTACAAACAAAAATAAAGATACAAACTTTATTTTAATGTAGTGCAAGTTATGGCTGCCTGACCCAGTTTTAGCAAAACTATGATAACGAGTATGAATTCCGTGAACACATTCATGTAGCATAACATATGCATGCATTTGGGTAATATTTGAGAGTTGATAATGCTTTCAGTAATGTGAACTCGTCTTTCCAGTTCAAACAGAGTAATTAACATCTTACAATGAAACCAACCCAACAAAGTATATAATGGAAGAATTATTACTGATGGTATCATTACGAATTACTACGCACCATCCAGAGTTTTCAATTATAAACCATGAACAGATTAATGAGTACGGGTACTTGCCAGAATACACTCTCCATTGAGTAAATAGTATGAGTAACATATAGAGATACTGAGATATTTGTTGTTTTACTTGCAGTTTATGGAATATGGTAGTACGATTCAGTTTTGGATTCAAGTAAGCGTCACTGTGTTTCATTCATAATGAAGAAAAAGTGGTTGCAAGGACATTCCAGGTAGAAGTTGATTTAGATTTATATTAACAATTTCAATCATTGATTGTTTATTTAATACATTTTAAGTACAGTGGCATAGGAAAAATTCAAAATAACCAATGTGTAACCCAAATCCAGTAAATGAATGTTGAACATGTTGCATGGATATGAATACAACATTACAAGATACAGACATGGCGACACTGACTCAACATTGATTTTGGCATGTTTTACTATATTTTAGAGGGACTACGTCGTGTCTGATACAAACACGACATGGATATATTACAATATGGCACAAATTTGGAGCATGTTATTAGTATAAAATAAATATAATCCTCAACAATCACCAACGCTCTAGAGTTTTGGTGCAAGTGTAGGAACTTTTACGTTGTATCATATCAACCCAGGTTCGAATCTCCTATGTCAAACATTTTAAGCGAATTTCAAATAAGTACACCGATACGTGAATCCAGCTCTTGGCCCATAAAGTTGGCTTTGACCTGTGGGGGCATACAAGAATAATATAATTATTAATCCTCAACCCTCACCAACGCTCTAGAGTTTTGGTGCAAGTGACAAAGACTTTAACATGGTAGTTTTGGTGAGGGTTGAGGGTCAATATTATATTTCAATACATGTGTTTCAAGTTGCAAAGTTCAGATAAATATACTTACCGATATAATAGTGGTTTGTTAGTTCTATCACTCTTAAACTATTAAACATAATGCTCTTTAGAGCACTTAATTGTAAATATTAACTGGTTTTGATCATCTGAACTGGACATAAAAGATGGAGAATGAAGTAAAAGGATTGATTCATATGTCATATTTGCCAGCTTAACAATTGCACGTAGGTGGTAGTTAGCTCTTAAACTCTGAAGTACTTTTCATGTCTTGCAAAGGACATGCTAGATCAATATGTGACGAAGAAGAATGTATATTTACCTATTATTAGTCTCAAAGAAAGTCAAATTGATTTCAATTTTATTATTTCATATAAAAAAATTACTTTCGAAAATTATACTGTTTTGCTAATATAATGCAGGACATGGTCCTTAATGGAGCTGAATGAAAGAAAAGAATTCAAATAACGAACGCCAAAAGTTTGGGATGAAGGATTTGTCGCTAGGTAATTTCTGTTGGAAAGGAATGAACGAATAATAAACATCAAATTGCCATTAGTCAACTTTTTTTTATAGATAATAATGTAATTTTCATTTTCCACTTATTAGCTAATGAACGAACGAACCACAATGAAAGAAATCAGCGATTACCAATTCTCAAACAGCGATTCTTGTACCGCTGGCGCCGGATTCGCCGGCGCCGCCTCCGGCAACGAGCTGGCTCTGGGTGATGATGGACCGGTACATCTGTACCAGCACCTTCTCGTCATACTCCTTCATCTGGACCGGGCGCCATAACCAGCTAACTTTTAGACCTTCGTACCCGAACCCGCCGACGACCGCCAGCATCATCCGCACGTATGCGTCGCAGATCGCGGTAAGCACCAGCCTCGACGTCAGCCTCCGGATCCGGGAGAGGAGCCGGAGCCACGGCGAGATCTTGATCCGCCAGAACCTCCTCCTCCCCCCTCCGCCAGCGGCTCCGCTTCCGCCTAGGTTGACCCTGCTCTGTCACGTCCAGCGGCGATGGGCAGACTCTCTGTCCAGCCGCTGGTTCTAGGTATTCGGGGAAGTGCTCGCCAAAGTCGGACGACCTCTTTTATACGGTTGCCGCCACCATCGACAGAGTCCTCGAGGAAAGGCTTTGATCTAGGGTTTGGGTTTGGGGATAACATCGGATGGATTTGGGGATTAGGGTTATATTAGAGAGAAAAGAGGAGGAAGAGAAAGAAGAGGATGAAGAAGGGCTTTCCTTCTCCATCGACTGCGAATGAGAGAAGGAAGAGAGGAAGGAGGGGGGAAGGGAGAGCAGAGAGTTATTGAGTAAGGGAGAGCAGAGAGAGAGGGGGGAAGGAAGAGCAGAGAGTTATTGAGTAAGGAGAGTTTACGAGAGATCGAGAAAAAGTTGTTGTGCTTTCCAATAAAAAAAAGAATCATAACCGCCAATAGATGTAAAAATTTAAAATAATTACAATAATGGCAGCGAAAAAATAGCGGCAATTTTTTCGTACATGTATTACTTGACGGTTATCAACAAAATGTCAATATAAAAGATGCTCTTTCTTGACGGATCCCTCAAAACCGTCAACATATATGCTATAAATGAGCTAAAGTAACAAAAAAAGGCCATCTCTTGACGTTAGCCTAAAACCGTCAAGATAAATCCTATTGTTGACGGTTTTCGACGATCGTCAACTTATAAACCGTCAAGAATCGTCATTTTTCTTGTAGTGGTAGCAACAACAACAATTCCGACCAAACATCATGGAAGCCATCGAGAATGAAGTCAAGAAGCTCATTGCTAGTGGATTCATTCGCGAGGAACAACACCCAGACTGGGTTGCCAACATCGTTCCAGTCATGAAAAAGAATGGTAAAGTTCGAGTCTGTATCGACTACCGTGATTTGAACTCTGTATGCCCAAAGGACGAGTTCCTTTTACCGATCACCGACGTAATGTTTGACAATACTTACGGCTTCGAGCGAATGTCCTTCATGGATGGGCTCTCAGGCTACAACCAGGTCAAGATGTTCCCCGACGACGAGAAGCACACATCTTTTCGAACACCGTTGGGGGTATACTTCTATTCGGTGATGCCCTTCGGATTGAAGAATACAGGGGTGACATACCAGCGAGCCATGAACACAATTTTTTGCGATCATTTGTACAACACTGTGGAGTGCTACGTAGACGATATCGCAGTCAAAAGTCATCTCAAGGGCAACCACCTCCAAGACTTGAGAACGGTGTTCGAACTAATGCGTGCACACCAACTCAAGATGAATCCGACCAAGTCTTTTCTGGTAGTCTTCAGCGACAAGTTCCTTGGTTTCGTCATCATTCAAAGGGTATACATCTGGATCCGGAGAAAGTGAAGGCTATCCTCGACATGCATCCTCCAAGAAACCTTAAAGAGCTATGCGGACTCCAAGGAAGGCTTGCCTATATCAGACGATTCATTTCAAACCTCTCTGGAAGGTTTCAACCGTTCACTCAGCTCATAAAGAAAGGCGTATCTTTCGTCTGGACTGAACAATGTCAACGTGCATTCGACGATTTCAAGGCGTACCTTACAAGCCCTCTAGTATTTGTAGCTCCAATAATAGGGAAGCCCTCCTTACTATATGTCCGTGCTATGGACCATTCTCTTGGTGCCCTATTGGCTCAGAAGAACGAAGGCGGCCATGAACAGGCAATCTACTACCTCAGTCGTACAATGGTGGGTGCCGAGCACAGATACACACCTATGGAGAAGGAATGTCTTACACTAGTATTTGCTATCCAGAAGACACGCTACTATGTATATGGGCAGACTATCCATATTATATCTGAAGTCAACCCTCTCAGAATACTCATGACAAAACTGGGCTCTCTCAATTCCCGTTTAGCTCCATGGGCAATGCTATTGACTCCATACGATATGATCTTCGTTCCTCAAAAGGCAGTAAAGGCCAAGCATTAGCTGATTTCCTAGCAGCTCATCCGGTACCCGAATCGTCCAAACTCTACGACGAAATTCTCGACAAAGTGGTGGAGTCTAATACTGCAACTGAAGAAATCCCCATATGGCGAATGTTCTTTGACCGTGCATCAAGAACAGGACCTAAAAGAAATATCGTGGCTGGAGTAGGTGTCTTGCTCGTATCACATGATCATCTGGTTATACACAGTGTATATTCTCTCGTAGAACCATGCACCAACAACGTAGCCGAATATAATGCTCTATTAATTGGCTTACAACTGGCGAAGCAACTGGGAGTTGACTATCTAGAAGCTTACGGCGATTCCAAGCTAATAGTTAGTCAGGTCCGAGGGGATTATGAAGTTCGTCATGAAGATCTCATTCCCTACCACAGAGCAACAATCGAGCCGGCACCTACTTCCGCTAGATTCTTCATCGAGCACGTGCCTCGACTACAGAATATAGAAGCAGATGCTCTAGCCGGTCTCGCTGCTTCCTTGACCGTTCCAACCAATACTCAGCAGTCGATCACAGTGTCTGGTTGAGAACTATTCTGTGTGAAAAATGCCTTGCATATTCATCACAGTTACACTACGGAAACAAGCATCGATGCCAAAGACTGGAGATTTCCCTTCATAGACTAAGCTGTCTATGGAATCCTCCCCGAGGACCCGAAGGAAGCAGTATCCATCCAAAGATGATCCCTCAAATTTTACTACGACACAGCTACCAAGATGCTGTACCGACGCTCTTACGACGGGCTACTGTTACGATGCTTATCAGACACAGAAGACAAACATACACTTCGGGAGGCTCACGATGGAGTTTGTGGTGCACATCAACCAGGCCCCAAATTACAAGATCGCCTCAAACGAATAGGGTTATTACTGGCCCACAATGATAGCAGATGCCGTTGAATATGCAAAGAAGTGTAGAGCTTACCAGTTCCACGTCGATTTCATTCATCAACCTTCAGAGTTTCTACACCCGACGATAGCATCTTGGCCGTTTAAAGCCTGGGGCATGGACGTCATAGGACCAATCAGCCCACCATCCTCCAAAGGACATCGGTTCATCCTAGCTATAACCGATTACTTCTCCAAATAGGCGAAAGCTATACTGCTCACCGAAGTGAAGACGTCAAACGTGATCAGTTTTATCAAACATCACGTCATCTACTGCTTCGGCCTACCTCGCAGGATCATCCATGATAATGGTCCACAGTTCGCAAGTCATGCAATCTATCGGTTCTGTGATAAGAATCGAATCCAGAATATTGCCTCTACTGCCTACAATCCTAGCGGCTAACGGGCTAGCAGAAGCCTTCAACAAAACCATCATAAAACTTCTCAAGAAGTTCGTGTCTTCAAACAAGCACGATTGGAACAAAAGTTCGGTGAATGTCTATGGGCCTATCTTACAACGGTCCAGACTCTAATAGGCAGTACGCCATTCTCTCTAGTTTATGGAAGAGAAGCAGTTCTTTCCCCTAGAAATCCAGATTCCTTCTCTTCGAGTAGCCCTAGCCAGCGAGCTGACTACTGAAGAAAGCTACCGTCTGCGACTCCAAGTACTCAAAGCGCTAGACGAAAAATGCTTGTTAGCTCAACAATGCATTGAGCTATACCAAGCATGCCTTTCCAGAGCCTTCAATAAAAAAGTGAAGGAAAACAATTTTCTAAGTTGGCGATATGGTCTTAGCAGTGAGAAGACCAATGGTCATGACACACAAAACAAAAGAAAATTTCAGCCTAAATGGGAAGTTCCTTTCGTTATAGAATCGGTGTATTCTAACGGTACGTACCGGCTAACCAAGCCTGATGGTGACTTGCTCATGATGCCTATCAATGGCAAGTTCCTGAAGAAATACTATATGTAACCTCTTTTACATAATGTTCACATGTGGTCAGTCATGTAAACGTACAGTCCGATGTTTATATGATTCGAAAGATTATCTAACTATTATCCATATTTTAAGAGTCTTGAAAACGCCCTGGATAACAGGTCCTCTAAATATTTCCTCCAGTGGAATCATTTCCATTTTTTTACCCCGTCCAAACTCGGTTTGACGAAAATAAGTCACGTCCCTATTACCTCTGAATTGTTTTCCGATAATTATTTCCCCAGTGAAATGATTATGTTTTGCCATGTCCATATAACCTCTGAGCAAAGCATTCATCAAGGATAATCACGTCCCTATTACCTCTGAATTATCCACCCCCACCTAATGTTATATATCTTTCCACGTCCATATTACCTTTGGTCAGATATAGAGCATCCTCTGCTATTACGTCCATATTACCTCTACTAGCAGCTTCATTCAACTTATTATCTATATTCAAATAACTTGAATATAAAATGGATAACTGGTCCACATCACAAATTCTCCAGAAGAATACCTATCAGAAATATCCTTGCTACGTCCATATTACCTCTAGCATCGATATTTTTACAAAACCACATTACTTCTGAAAGGATTCTTTATTTTGTACTTGAACGTCTATCAAAAGACGGAAAACGGGTACAAGAGCCGTGACGGCTAGAAAAAAGAGATACAAAATCTACAGGATACACAGACGAATGATGCTGTCCCTCAGAGCTACAATCTCGGCTTCAGACTTCACAGCAGCTCAGCGTCGTGCCTCTTTTTGACGAGCGGCTTCATCTTTAAAGAGGATCAGACTCTGAAGCTTCCCCTCCAACTTTGCCAGCTGTTCTTCTAAACAGACAGAAGTGGTGGCAGTCATGGCAGCCTAGGACAAATAATCCTCCTGTTCAGATGTCGTCATCCTCAAGTCGGCTTCCAGTTGGGCGATCTCGTTCTTGATCTGCGCAATATGACTATACTTCTCAGTGATCTGTGCAGCCAGCCTGTTCTTCGAGGAAACTCGTGCCTCACTTGCAGCATTGAACTGGCTATACTGGTCAGCCAGCTCGTCGATCTCCTGAGCGAGGGCGTCCTTCCTCTCCTAGAAAGTAGCCTTCTCCGCCGCAAGAATTGACATCAAAGCCTCATCCTCCGCCCGGAACAACGATGTTGGGATCCGCTGTTTAGCATCCCGGAACCGGGCCACCTGACCCTCCAGGTCATTCAGAACTTTTCTCAAAGTATTGGCCCGCTCTTCATAGCCGGCAATGCTCTCAAGGGCCGCCACTTGGCATTCGGCAATAGCCCTCACAGGGACGAAGGTAGCCTTCCGATTCAGGACTCCAGGAAGCTTCACTTTCAGTACAGAGTAGAAAGCTTTGACGACTTCCTGGGCCATCTCCTCATCTTCAGTGGAGGTCGTCGGAGAGGAGGCTTGGAAAGTTTCTTCTACTTTAGGAAGGGACACCTGACAAGAAGCTAAACTTGACAAGAAAATCCATTCTACCAGAAACCACTCCTGATTATCATGTGTCACGTCCACATTACCTCTGATACCGATAGTCTTCCGACTTGACACCTGTACCCAACCCGGGATAAAAGACACGGTGTCAAGACCACAAAACCTATCACATCCATATTACCTCCGTTAGGCTTTGTTTCAAATCTATTACCCGCACCGCCAGTGTACAGAAGGGTAATAGGTCCACGAAAGTATCATTCCAATCTATTTGCTCACATTTTCGGATGCACAAAGGGGTAATAGGTCCAAAAAAAAAAGAGGGCTCCCCCAGCGGGATACCCTTTACACAAATGCTGTATTTGACTCTCTAATACAAGCACCACAGATACCACATACAAAAAGTGGAGCGAATGTATTCCGTTTATTCAAAATCATTTACATTCATAGGACTACATCTCATGAGCAAAACAAAAAAGTTCTCCATCTCTTCATCTGGGCAAGAAGTAGAGGATTACATTTGATGTCCAAAAGAAGTAAATATAAAGCTAAAGACGGACAGAAATACCAAGATAAAATACGGACATTTATGGGAACCCGCGGATCCTAGCTGTGTCGAGGCATATGTCATTCCCTCAAACATTTTGCATATGAAGGATCTATTTGATTAAGGTCCTTGGCCAGGGCAGGTGGGTCAGAACTCCCAGTGCTACTACCCTCGGACTTGGGCTCCTCCTTTACAGCAGCTTCAATCTTGGGAGTAATTCCTTTCCCGATGAGCGCCAACTCTTCTTTTACCTCAAATTTTGGTATCACCTCCTCCTTAACGAACGGTGACTCTGGTTTGATGAAAGAGGACAACATTTCAGACGATTCATTTTGAACCTCTCTGGAAGGTGTCAACCATTCACTCAGCTCATAAAGAAAGGCATATCTTTCATCTAGACTGAACAATGTCAACGCGCATTCGACGACATCAAGGCATACCTTATAAGCCCTCCAGTATTGGTAGCTCCAACAATGGAAAGCCCTTCTTACTATATGTCCATGCTATGGACCATTCTCTTGGTGCCCTATTGGCTCAGAAGAACGAAGGCGGCCATGAACAGGCAATCTACTACCTCAGCCACACAATGGTGGGTGCCGAGCGCAGATATACACCGGTAGAGAAGGAATGTCTTGTACTAGTATTTGCCATCCAGAAGACACGCTACTATGTGTCTGTGCAGACTATCCATATTATATCTAAAGTCAACCTCTCAGAATACTCATGACAAAACCGTGCTCTCTCAATTCCTATTTAGCTACATGGGCAATGTTATTGACTCCATACGATATGATCTTCATTCCTCAGAAGGCAGTAAAAGGACAAGCATTAGCTGATTTCCTAGCAGCTCATCCGGACAACAAAATGACGCAAACTCCGTTAGATGGCACAAACCATCGCAGGAAGCAATGCATGACGGTGTCTAAAGGCCAGCCTTACAGCCGAAAGTATCATCCCCCGGCTGATTCTTTTAATAGACCCTGAACCACCAGGGACTATGCAGTCACGAAGCCATATCATCAGGAAAGCGGTAAGCACCGCCTTTTTTGACATATTGAACTCGGCTTGTCTGAAGAAATGATAAATTAGGGAATTTCTCTCAGGATCATCCCTATCTTCGGTATTCGCAGCTCCGTGATCTGTCATCAGCCGATCTATCTCCGAGATTATCAAAGGCTTAGGCGACGAGAAGGAGACTGGGTCATTTCCCCTTC
The DNA here is from genome assembly GCA_029216955.1 of Iris pallida. NCBI lineage: Eukaryota > Viridiplantae > Streptophyta > Magnoliopsida > Asparagales > Iridaceae > Iris > Iris pallida. Next base: position 1,107,957 of record JANAVB010002394.1, on the reverse strand, counting down.
TCTGGTAAGAACATAGTTGGTCCAAGACCTCGTATGCGGGATGGACCCCTCGGTCTTACCCTTCTTCGTAGTCTGGTGACAAATAAAAAAGTGACAAAGTAACCCTTTATACACATTCATCATATCAGAGCTCTCCTTCTGCAAGTCCAAGATCTCTGCATCACTGGGGACATATTCTACATACGGCTCCGCCCCTAGGAAAGTTTGGATACCGCCTGCATCTCATGAAGAGCCAAACCCATCTCTCCGTCCAGAGTGAAGAAGGTGCACGTATGATGGTTGTACAGCTATGCCAAGGAGGCAAACATCGGCCAGTTAACCTTGATGCCATACTAAGTGGCCCTGACAGCATAGAGAAGACCGGCAGCTTTTAGGGTGGCCTCATAAGTCGAGAGTACCCATCCAGAAAGGTCACTCCAGAACGAAATGGGATGTCTCCAGCCTTCCATCCGCACATTCCCTTCCAGATATGACTCCTTCTTCGACAGCATCAAGTTGGAGAGAGTCTCAGAAGCATAGGGATGAAGATCAGTCGGGACATCGTTCAGTATAACACCCAGTTGTAGCCCCCTCATGGAGTAGGATGTGGAACCCTTGACACACTTGAATGTATCTTTCTTCCGATCACCAGAGTTAAATTAGATCCTGCCAGAAATGTCACGATCCGTACCCGCTTTTCGGACGCGAGCTCGTGAGCGAGCCAGCTACGTATCGAGCGGACTCCAGCCCGACTCGAATAAGTAAACGCTGTCAAGGCTATGGTATACTGCCAAATCATGGCAATACAATCTATATCTTAATCTACAATAAGAATATGAAACATGAATGAACTATTATGGGTCATGGTCTGTAGCCCATTAGCATATTGTCCGATTAGACTCCAAGAATGATATGAGTCTATAAAATAAGCAGAATATATCATGGTATGAAATATAAAGCACGAGAGGATAATAAAGAAATATCACAAGCAAATACCTGTATCCCTGCAGGTGTAATCACTACCATCATGAGCCGCTAACTAACTCCGTGCAATCAGCTACCTGAAGAGATCATCATGTTCCTTAGGGGACATAGCAAGATACATAAAAATATGCCTATCTAGCAGTTTAATCATGCAAAAGAGTATAAACAGGCTATAAACATGAAACGAGACGAAAATTGACAAGTGGCGACTGACAGGTAACTATGAACACGTATACGGGATCAACTACGTATAAATAAACTGCAAGAAGAACAAGTAAACAAGAGGTCAATAGAATACTAAACCCTCGCCCCGAGTATGGACTCGCAGGTTTGAACTAATCACTAACCCTCGCCACGAGTGTGGACTCGCAGGTTAGTTCACGACAAACACCCTCGTCCTGAGCGTGGACTCGCAGATGCAAACAGATCAAAACAAACACCCTCGTCCCGAATGTGGACTCGCAGGTACAAACGGTCAACCCTCGCCCCGATTGTCGACTCGCAGGTTGTGGAAACGATACAGGAATAGCATTTCAATTACACATACTTGTGGACACAACCCAATCAAGATACAGGTGATGACACGATATAACTCAGTCATGACGTAGGTAAGGACAACTATAGTATGGACTATAATGTGAACAAGCCTGGTATAACTAGACTATCAAGTCATGAAATACTGATATACAAGCAAGACAATAAACTGGCAAACGCGGTATCATATAATCTATAGCAACTAAGATAACTAAAGATAACATACTAAAACAGATGAACTATAAGCATGAAAATGAACTGTAGAGGGAGGCAAGGTATCTTGCCTGGTGGTAGCGCAAAGAACCAATAAGATACCGTCAACTAGGTACGCTATAAAGTCCAAAATCCACAAGTGTCTCCGAAAGCTAAAACAGATATTGCCAACATTCTCAGAATAGTCAAATTAGCTAAGATCGTATGTCCTTAAGTCCAATTCTGGATACAGGGGCAAAACGGTAATTTTGGAAAATGGTATCCGCCGTTAGACCCGCTTTGCACTGAAAAGCGTGCCAAAGTCTATGGTCTCTAAAGTTATCAAACTATATATCTACAGGTCCGGTTATCTGATACGAACCCAACCGTATGTCCGAAGTTGGATTCCGACAGGCCGTGCACAAAATCGTCCATTGAATCGGATCGTGAGGCCCGCGAAACGGCGATCCGATCAACTGTCTCAGAATTGGACCAAACTTGGCATACATGACCGAAAAAATGATATGGTCCTGTTGGCATAAGTTTCGTCTCGATCTGGCAAACGTGAACAAAGTAATTAGGAAATTTGTACAGAGGTCGATATAGTAATTTCGACGGATACATATCAAATTCGTCGCGCACAAGCGACAAATTTGAATTCCGTCAAAGCCCACACGTCCACGAAGTCGATACGCACCTTTCGATGCTTTCGGATCGTGACCACATTCGCCCGGATTGGCAGGGACGCACTTCGTATCGAAAGGTTTTATTGAAATTTCACAATTTTTAAAAATGGTTTTTGTCAATATTTGGGATCCGATTTCCTGACGTGTAGTCAATGAAATCGAGTTATGTAAATTGGGTCGCAGAGACTTACAGGTTGGCTAGGAGTGCCTTTAATTAGTTTCAAAAATCCTTTTGCTTGGTTTATAATCTGCCTTCCACTCGAGTAGTTGGACTGTCCTATATGTCCTATTTCAGTCAGTTTTTTGACGATATTTACGTCGAATTTCTGAGCGATCTAAGTATGCATATGAAATCTAATTGAAAGGGTATAAAGAGGGTTATATTTGTTATTCATAGGATTTGGTAGATTCGAAGTTGGTGAAGTATGCGAAGAAATAATATCACGAACATGGGTACCTGGCAGTCTTGAACTGCTGTTGCTGATGTCGTGGCTCTATTTGGCCGACCTTCGGCGGCCCGCGCGGCCGCGCGCGACTGTCCAGGACGTGAACCGGCGTCGGGGCCTCCAAGAGAAAGGCACAGCTAGGGTTAGGGTTCTTCCTCTCGTGATTCTCGGTTATATATAGGTATTCAGTAGTCGAAACAGAGTCGGGGGTTCGGCTCTGTTGGGAAAGGTAGGACAGGCCTGTGGGCAGCTAAGGGCTCGGCCTGGGCTTAGCTCTGCTAGTGTGGGGGTCC